>JZLH01S0248570.1:33276-43805 GCA_001188425.1 Eucidaris tribuloides
ATTAAATTACATATCATATAACAGCAACAACAACAATAATAATATTAAATAATAATAACGATGACAATAATAGTAATGATAATTATAATAATATTATCATTATTATTATTATATTATTATTATTATTACTATTATTATTATCATTACTATACATTAATAATAATAGTCATAATAGGTGTTTTTCCGCGTTTAATAATATTATAATTAGATAGCCTAGTATCAAGCAAGTACATGTTTCTATCATGCAGAAATATTTTTTTTATCCATTTTAAGTTTCTAGAAATTATGAATCGTAGGGCCTGTGGCATAATCATACACAGACGCTTTACGACCCATCACTTTCAATTATGTTGCAATAATACAAAGAAATAAAGCTTTGGTGTGCCAACAGAAAACATACCTGCGATAGGTAGAATACAAGTATGGTTGCTATGCCAACGAAAGCTGTCGGTCCAACCAGAAGGACGGTGGCAACGAATAGTAGAATACTGAGGAAGGGAATGCTGGCGAACATGGCCGAAAAATTACAGGCCTCGAAGATACGCGTACAGTCATTGACGGCAATGTTTAAGATCTGCGGAAGAAGAGATATACACTTACAAGTTAGAACATTTCACATGTGTAGTAGCGTAGCCAGGAACCCTTTTTTAAAGGGAGTCTAACTGGTCAACGCCATGAATAAGGCCACCGTACACTACACGATAGCCTACGATCCGATTTTGGCAATATATCGCAGTATCATTTAATATAGGCATTTTAACGAATAAAACTTATTTGATTCAGGTTCTGAACGCTAATATGAATACATAAAACGGGATTTTGGTGCGGTGTCAGCCTTGAACCCAGAGTAATTACGGGCCAAATTATTTTCAAATCGTAGACAATCGTAGGACTTCTTCGACGTCAACCACGATTCGGAGCCGATTTGACTTTTCCTCGATTAGAGAGCTCGAGACCGGCCATATTTTCGATTTTACTATCTGTATGACTATTCAGAACCTTAAACAAACTGTGATGTCTTGAAGTGTTTATATCAAACGCTATTTTCTTCCGAAATCGGATCACAGACCGATCGTGTAGTGTGCGGTGGCCCTTAGATCATGCCGGGAGTCTCTCCTCCCTACGCCACTGCGTGGATCTATGACTATCTGAAAATTGCATAGAATATGGTTGTGTAACATACTTCTTGCAGTAAGGAGATGTGCGGAAAGAGAATTTATGGTCCTGTATATGTCTTTTTTTTCTACTCTCTGTATGCTACCCCCACTATTGCAAGGGCGTAGGCTGGTTTGGGCATGGGGAGGTGCACATCTCGGGGAGGTGGAACAGGGAGGTGCACATTAGGAGCGTGGAACTAAGTTGAGGAATCAGGCGTTGAAAGCAAAAAAAGGGGGTGCAAATTTCTTTTTTTTTTTGCTATCAGAGTGGAACTCCTATGGCTCGTGGCGGGGGGGGGGGGGGCGAACGTGCACCCCCCAACCTACGCCTTTGTATTGTATACGGAGAATAGAGCAAAAAATAGTAGGACTAAAGATGGTTTATTTAATTGTCCTAAATTCTTGATATTGATCACAATAACTGCAATTTTATTATTAAAACAAATACGTGTAAAAATAATACTAGTAATAGTTGCGTAATTTACCATGTCTACAGAGTGCATACTACTCATTTCTATCAGAAACTAATACAATAAAGTCGAAAGTACAAGTCAAATGCAGCAACTATAATTACAGCGCTGTTTTAACGAGCCTGTAAAGCCAACAAGTCTGCAATGGGACGGGGGTGGTGCCGAGAACCTTTTCTACGTCAAGGCGATGTTAATAAAGAACCAACGAGGGTATCGTTACTTTTCTTAAAGTGTTTCATACTTTCAGAGAATATTATCAAACAACATACTGTCGATGACCTACCTCACCAACTGATACCTCAGCCGTACTGCGGAGGCGCGAGAGCTTGGCGTACAACGTCATCAGCACAGCGCTGCGCACGCGGCCGGCCGTCCGCACGCTGATGTACCAGCCGAAATGGACGCCGATCGCGCGGAACAGAAAACTGAGGACCATTCCCAGCGCGAGGACCATGGCGTACCACACTGTGGGATTTTCCTGGTCGAGATGTTCGATGAGAGTGTAGAAGAGATAGGGCTGTGGGAGTAAGATGAAGATGGAAGAAGAATATAAGCGAAATTTGCAGTTTACGTCGTAAGAAGATATTAACTTATTACCGTTAGTGGAGGTGATGGGACATACTATCACTTCCGAGGCGATCTGAATGTAGTTAACTTTCTGCAGTGAAGCTGAGTAAATAAGCGTGTACATTCCGATCGCCGAGGAAATAATAGTTTTCACATCACCTGAAACCAAACGGTGATTATTTGTCTTATATTCCACATCAATCAAAACCATTTAATTCTAGACTATATTGAACAAAAGGGAGATTCACTCTCCACGAGAAAGAGAATGTATACTTCTCTATGACTATACAATAACGTACAGTAAATTTATAGTTGCCATGCCACTGACTGAGCTACTGATAGGCAATTATGATAATCCGAGTGCAACCCACTTTTATTTCTCGCGTACTCAAAAATATTGATAACACGTTGGGATCTTGGGGATTGAAGAGATCAGTGAAACACAAAAGTACCATCAAAATGGAGTGCAACAAACTTTTCTTCTCGGGTGACTGATGGGCAAAACTACGCTATATCACGTGATCATTTCTTAAACAATCCTACAACAAGATGGGTATGTGGAATATAATTGCAAATATCGGGTTGTGCCAAAGTCAATCTATTATTTACTAGAATGGCGATTTTCAGGACTTTTACATACTTTTGCTGATGCTAGAAGTGATTCAAGTACTCATTTGCTCCAAAGAAAATACGATAACAATGCAACTTGACCTGATTTTTTTTCTTGCAGATCTCTGTAGATATTTCGAACATAATTATGGAATCATGTAACCGACATCTATGTCTTGATGATGATGAAGTTGGTGATGAATCTGATGACGACGACGATGATGATGATGATAATGATGATGATAATGTGATGATGATGATGATCGTCATCATCGTCTCCTCCTTCCTCCTTCTTCTTCTTCTTCTTCTTCTTCTTCTTCTTCTTCTTCTTCTTCTTCTTCTTCTTCTTCTTCTCCTTCTCCTCCTCCTCCTTCTCCTTCTCATTATTATTCACGATGATTTCATCAATAGTAGCCGACATTTCAAAGTTTCATTTCCTCATCAGCGACATGTTCAACCACCTAAGAAGTTTTGAAATGAACTCTCGAGTGGTTTTCACTTACCCCTAGAAGAAAATTTGATCCCAATGACAAGAAAACGACGACCGCTCCAGCGATGAGGCGAGTACGTACGTGGCGTAGAAGAACCCTACTCAGCGAGGCTTTTTCCGGGCCATTTCTCTCTAGCTCCTCGTCCCAGAGATCCTCTAATCTGTTTGGTAGAAAAAATATTGAGAGTCTCAGAGCAGAAGCGATGACGTCAAACTGGTTCGGAAATTTTTGACGACGACGAAACCGGGGACGGGGGACTATAGCCAAATCATAACTCAGCGTACCCGCAGTTCTCCTCCTATTGGTAGAAACAACCAGCAGCGACGCGTTGCACCTCTTTCCGCTATACTGTCCACAACATTTGTGAACCAGAGTGACTTCACACTTTGGTACTCTATAATTGAGTCGCGGTTATGCAGAAAGTGTAATTATTGTTTTATTTTCTGAATAATATTACACTCAAACAGCATATCGGGTAGGGGCGTCGATCCGTGTTTCGGATGGGGGGGGGGCAGGAAGTGAAAAAAAATCAAAATGTATATTTGATGGTATTTTTGTGGTAAGTTTAATGGTTTTATAGTGCTTTTCAATGCTTTTTTTAAAAATTGTCAAGTTGTTTCAAAATTATGGGGGGGGGGCAAATTGATATGTTCCCCCCCCCCCAATATTTTCGTATTAGTGGGCGATAATATTGATAAATCCTGTCCAAATTCAGAAGTCACAGAAGAATTGTTTTGATAGGCACCAACGTATTCAAGATGCAACTCCAAAATGTTATATCACAAGTAATTAGTATAATACTTAGAATACATGTTCTCTATACTCCAGTAAGATTCTACGATACGAAATAAATACGACGTACATTGATCATTCAGCCAAGTAAAACTTCTATCAAAATACTTGGCTTAAAATTTGAATACGGACCAGTGGCGTACCTGGCGTACGTCGTCAGGAGAGGCAGTTTTTTTTTCTTTTGCAGCGGTCAGCAGCCGAAAAGTCGCGTGGGGGGGGGGGGGGGTCGGGTTGTAAAGAAAAATTTGTTCATTCCAAATCCAAGGTCCAAATTTTTTTTTCAGTCACGCCAACCGCCGAAAAGTCGCTCAGCGGGGGAGAGTGACGAAAAAAAATTTCACTCGAAATCCAAGGTTCAATTTTTTCACGATCACGCCAAACGCCAGAAGTTCGCCGAAAAAGTCCCTTCTTTATCGTCGGGGGGGGGGGGTGGCACTCTGCCCCCTGCCGCCTCACCCCCATACGTAGCAAGTGATACGGACCATGATCTTACCTTCTGGCTGCCGACGTTGCAGACTCTTTGTGTGACTGTAAATGTGTCAGGTCACTTTCTTTCAGACTGCGTCCGTTGTATGCTATTCTGAATAGAGGAGTCATCCACGTTAGGAACAAGGTGTGAAAGAGACTTGCTGTATCCATTGGGCTCTGCAACCTGGTATTAATTAAATAGACATGCAAATCATAAAATATTCATAAATTACATAGATTTGCGACATACCCTGCAAATTACTACATTCAGTAAAAACAAACAGTCGATCGATTAAATCAATTAATCATTCATTCAATCAATTCATCTGTCTATCCATCCATCCATCAATCAATCAATCAATCAATCAACCAATTAATCAATCAACCACTTAATCAATCAATTAATCACTCACTCGCCCACTCAATCAATCACTCACTCAATCAATCACTCAATTAAATCAATTCGTCAATTACATGAAATCCACCAATCAATCGATGTATGAAATATTTTCGGATTCATTTTCGAATAAATATTTAGGAGTGTGTGAAACGATACATCTCTGTTTACGTTTTACAATTTTTCCTGACCTAAGAGTGTATTTTAGAGCACTTCTTGTCTTAAATGTTATTTTTCAATTTAACAGCCTGAGGATTCTTTAATGAAAAGTGTACAGTCAAAATGATAGTATTTTTATATTTTTTTAAAGACTTTGTTGGCTGTATATAATCATGGAACGGCTAACTCTAGAACATAGTACGATCAAATGCTAGATCTGTTAGTTTTAATGACTCAGAAAATAGTATGACCCAACAGGATTTGGACCCGTAATATACTGCTGGAGCAAGCACGGTTCTAGAGCGAAAACTTTAGGGGGCTACGGGGGGGGGGGGGAGGGTGGGGGTAGGAATGAAAAAAATCTAATTCCAAATCCGAGATCACACATTTTTCTCGGTCACCCCAGCCGCCGAAAAGTCGCTCAACCATGGACCCCCAAAGTACCCCTGTAGAACCGTCTCTCAGACTTATATTTCTCGGCATCACCTGCAATTCCTATCTTCTGAAAACAGCATATTCCTTAACAAATAAATGGGAAGCCATCTGAAGAAAAATGTAAGTTCTCTTCAACACTTACTCAGTCTACAAAATCTCCATTCGGTAAACCTGCGGTTGTTTATTTGCTATAGCAAAGAAAACGCTGAAACTTTGAAAAGCGTTGTTCAAATCTTAGCCAATATTGTGAAAGTGATAGGCTAACTTTGTGGAGCTTCAATTTAAAAAAATGTCAAACTTTGATATCTGAGCTACATAGTAGTGTTCAAATGGACAAATAAACACCCTAGAATACAAAAGTTTGGAAAGTTATGCTGCCAATGGCAAGGTTCATGTATGCATGAATAAACAATTTCTACTTCGGTGGATGATAAAATAGCCTAGATCTACACACAGTAAGTCTATGGGAGGAAATGGGCAGGTGAATCCGGTCAATTTGAATGCTTGTAGATTTTCACTTTTGAAATACATTTTGAAATACAAATTTTTTCAGGGCTTCATTTTTTAGACCTTATCAAAGACACTTGGAGCGTGGCGGATTATGTAGCTCACATTTTTTTAACTGTGGTAAATGTTAGCCAGTGGCTTTAGATGACAGATTCCACAACCGTGGTTGTTTTGAAATTTGAACAATGTTGTTAGAGTAACAGGCGTAAACAACGGTAAGCAGTTGTTTAAAATATTTTAAACAGCGTTTTTACTGTGTGTATGTACTGTACTACATTCCTTAGACTGAAAGTAAAACAGATTGTGGTCACGGACAAATCCTAAACAAGACTGAAAATTTAATACCAATAACACTTAATTCTAATTCTATTGAGTTTAAAAGTTAAATCTAATTCAAGACTTGTTTTTGATTGCATTCTTAGGATTTGTAGAGTAAAATAAACGTGCCTAACTTTTTACCGATATTCGTGAATCACTTTAATAAAATTCTTTAGATTTGTTCTGGCAGAATTATTGCCGTAATATCTGTACACTTCTTCTTTAAATACAAGTTTCTGGGCAAAGTTTCTTGTCCTGTTACAGTATTGCAATAAAGTAGGTTAAAGACACTATATAACATTGTGGAAGTCCCATTTAAAAAATTGTCAAACTTTGCTATCTGACATATTTGACAGTGTTTGAATGGACAAATAAACACCCTACAACACAAAAGTTTAGACAGTTATGATGTCACCAGTAAAATATGTACAGACAAAAGTCGGCACATGAATTATTCTCAGCTGAAAAAAATCTGCCACACAGCACTCTATGGGGGAGAACAGGAATGATTGCTCAATGATTTTCACTTTTTAAAAGCATTCAATGATCGTTTTGAACTGCAATTCTTTCAGGGCTTCATTTTTAGACCTTATCAGAGACACTGGTAGCATAAGGAATCATGAAACTCAGATTTTTGAAACCAGGAACATTGTTACACGATGCCTTTAATCGTTGAGTTGTTTTACCTATTTTGACTCTTCCTTCTGTACGGTAAAAGCACTTTCATCGAGTCAATGCGTTGTACTCGAGCAGATGAAGGTTTTCCATTCCCACTATATTGCTGTCTCGATTCCTGAACACTTTCTGGGACCGAGTCACCGTACATCGTGTCTAGATCATGGCTATCCAGGGCTTCGCCTGTACATCAAAGAAAGAAAACATTATTCAGAAGAGGGGGGAATGGATGTGGGGGAAGGAGTAGAAAGACGAGGACGAAGAGTAGGAGGGAGAAGAGGCAGAGGAGGAGAACGAAGAGGAAGAGGAGGAGGAAAATGAGGACAAGGAGGAGGAGGAAGAAGGGGAAAAGGAGGACGAAGGAGAGGAGGAGGAAGAGGAGGAGGAGAAGGAGGAGGAAGAAAATGGGGAGTAAGAACAATAAGAGGAAGAAGAAGAGGGGGAGGAAAGGGAGGAAGAGGAAGAGGTCAAAGAGGAGGAAGAGGAGGAAGAAGAGGGGGAGGAAAGGGAGGAAGAGGAAGAGGTCAAAGAGGAGGAAGAGGAGGAGAAGGAGCTACGAGGAGGAGGAGGAGGAGGAAGAAGAGGAGGAAGAGGAGGAGGAGGAGGTCTGAATACTTTCGGGACCGAATCACCGTATATGTATCTATCTCATGATTATCCAGGGTTTTGCCTGTGTATCAAAGAAAGGAAGCGTTATTCGTAGGAGCAGGAAGACGGGGAGGTGGTGGTCATGAAGGAGACGGAGGAAGAGGACGGAAGAGGACAAGGATCGAGGAGGAAGAAGAGGAAGAGGAAGAGGAGGAAGAAGAAAAGAGGAGGAGGGGTAGAGGCCTGGACACTCTCTGGGACCGAATCACCGATCGCATCAAGGTCATGGTTGCAGGCGCGGTTCTCGACCGAAAAATTTAGGGGGGCTACTGGGACCTTCCAGCATTCGCGGCCAAATCCTAGGTCAAAGTTTTTTCTCGGTCATCCCAGCCGCCGAAAAGTCGCTCAGGGCGGGGGGGCGGCGGGGGGGGGGGGGGGGGGGTAAAGAAAAAATTTCATATCAAATTCCAGGTCCAACATTTTCTCGGTCATCCCAGCGCCGAAAGTCGCTCAGGGGGAGGCGGGGGGGGGGTCTGGAACGAAAAAATTTTCAATTCAAATTCGAGGTCAATTTTTTTTACGATCAACTCAGTCGCCGAAAAGGTCGCCTCAGAATTTTTTTACCCTTTGAAAATTTTTGGGGGGCTTGGGCAATTTTTTTTTTGGGGGGGCTTAAGCCCCCAACCCCCCCCCCCGTAGAACCGCGCCTGCATGGTTGTCTAGGGCCTTCGCCTTTGTATCAAAGAAAGAAAACAGGAAGAGGAAGGAGACGTGGTGGTCATGAAGGGGGGGGGACTAGATTAAGGTAGGGGTGTTGCTAAAAAGTTTTCAATGTGGGTGCACCCGGGAGTGTACACTCTAAAAGTAAAAAAAAATCCACTTAGATTTGACTAGATTATTATGGATCACACGGGCACTTACTCTAAATTGACACGATTCTACTCAAAATACTAGTAACTAGAATTCTCGTCAATTTAACATGGGAGCCTCACAGAACCAACACTATTCTAGTCAGAATTGACACGGCTCTAGTCAAAATGACCAGAATTCTAGTAAATTATTTGACTAGATTACCGGATTACACTGGCACGTCTTCTATTCTTCTCAAAACTGACATGATTCTAGTCAAAACGTCTAAAATTGTAGTACAAATCATGGTCATTTAATCTGCGCCTATCGTGTGCCTACCGTACGAGTATCGCCGCGAACCCGGCCCGTTAAGGTCATCGTCAGTCTGCGAGGATTCTGCGTTCCGTGGCGGCGAGTCCCCCGTGTACAGAGCCAGATGGTCGCCACTCAGGTTTCCATTTAATTCCGCCATCTCAACATCATCCACCGTGACTGACATGATGATGTTCCCTCACATCTGAAAGGTAGAATAATGATAGTTATCATCATCATCATCATCATCATCATCATCAGAAGAAGAAGAAGAAGAAGAAGAAGAAGAAGAAGAAGAAGAAGACGACGAAAGGAGGAAGAGGAGAAAAAGACGAAGAAAAACAAGTAAAAGAACAAGAAGAGGACGAAGATGATGGTTAACCCCGCAACTACTACTGCTACATGTACTACTATTACTACAATGTAGAAATAATAATAATAACAATAATAATAATAATAATAATGATAATAATAATAATAATAATAATAACAATAATGATAATAATAAATACAATGGTGATAATTGTACAAGTATATAATTGTATATAATTGTATACATATGTCTGTGGAAGTATGTGCATGTATGTGAATTTTTATTCTACACACTAGCACATTTCAAACCACGACAACCATACGATTCTGTTTCATTTTCGTAACATCGGGACCATCTGGTAAACAAAGCCGCCATGTTCCCTATAACCTTACAAATTCGATCTTTTAAACATCTTCATTTCCTCAACGGTATTGACTCAAGCTACGTGTAAATTACCGAAATGATATGCATGCGGGTAGTCTTGTTCAGTATCATTCTGAAATATAAGACGACTACACGTTTGAATAGGACATAGTATTACCGTGCGTCACAAGATGGTCTGTGTACTATTTAAAGATATAACCTCCGTGTTTCCTCTAAGGACAAATTCATAGATATAAGAAAGGATTTGTGTGTAATATTTTGAATAGCAGGATTGATATGTGTCTTCCATGTTATGAATTAATTTACATGTAATTGTTTGGAGTATGAGGGGTTGGGGTGATTGTTGATTGAAATGTGGTATGCCCATTTTCCGCCTTCCGTAATTATGCTGTTGTAATAAATATGTAGTACATGCACATGTTGTATCATTTCCAACCCCCCTGGATTTGGAAGGAAAACATTATGGAACAGTTATGATACTTTATACTGTAACTCTTTTATACCTGGGGCCTGTTGCATAAAAATTTAATTCCGGTTATTTTACCCCGGGATTTTACCACAGTTTTTTTTTCCTCTGCGAAAATGCATGGTAAAATCACGCTAACTAGGCTTTTCTTATTTACATGCAACCATAGAAATTGCTCTGGTAAAAGTTTTACGCAACAAGTCCCTGAGTTATAACGGTTGGTGTATTTTTTTGTTGCTAAGCGGTTGTACGCATTTGGGCAGAGGCGTCGATCCTGGGGGGGGGGGGGCGGCGATCGCCCACCAATGAAAATATGGGGCAAACATATCGATCTGCCCCCCCCCCATAATATTGACAACTTGAAAAATTTCTGATATGCAATGCAATATATAATTTTAAAAAGCATTGGAAAGCACTATAGAACCATTAAACGTTGTATAAAAATACTATTAAACATACAAAATTGTCAATTTTTCGGCGTGTTTTGCGCGCCAAATTCTGTTTAACAATTTGGTGCGCGGAGCGCGCCGAAACTTTTGGACATTTTTATTTCACTTTTTGCCCCCCCCCAC
>JZLH01S0248592.1:0-10000 GCA_001188425.1 Eucidaris tribuloides
TTTCCCCATTGGAGTCCAGTCACTGCCGGAGTCACTGACCCGACAAAGTGTAAAAGCCAAAAAAAAAAAGCGGAGGGGCGGCGGGGCGCTCAGTTATTTTATGACAGAATCCCTCGTGTATTGACGGCGTAGACTGCCAGTCAACAGCCAAAAAAAAGCGGTCTTACCCATAAATGGCCCTCAGACCAGTACAGAACACAAATGACAAAAGACTTCCCGACCAGTGGGGTGCTTTACATACCCCTCCCCACCTCGCTAGTGACATCCCTGGTTGTATATATTTCATATTTATTTCTATTTATTTATTTCATCATGCGAAACATAATTACAAAATAATTTATTTTCTACACAAATAACAAGTACGCTACACAAAAAGCTACAATTTATATACACACATACAAAGGGGAGCGAACACATGCTATAACCCATTTGATGAAGAGGATATAATATTGAATATAAACAGAATACAATGAATGAAGGAACTTATATTAGAAGCATATAAACGCTTGTAAAAAAAAAAATTATCACAGCCCCATTACACTGTTTATTCTATAACTGGACTTAGTTATGTGTTACTAATAAAACATATTAAGTAGACAAAAAACAACAAATCAGGAAACAACATAGTTAAGGTCATCGCGAGATACACTACAGGACTGGTGCTAGGATACCTGCTGCGTGTGCACGCACTCACACACAGGCGATAGCAAAGACACATACATACGCGACATGCAGCGCGCCACACATACGATATAACCATTCGAGCAAACAGGTCATTGCTGCATTTCTTCCACGTATCCATGTATGCTAAAAGAGATATGGGGCGTTATAATACTGAAAAATATCTTGCAATGCAAAAGAAGAGAACTGCTACATGTTACATGTATGAAGGTGTCAGATAATGTCGAGTCAGTGTTGTTCATGCAGCATTGTATGTACTGTCACTGCAGGATAGCAGTGATGTATTTCATTAGTTATGTTATTTTTCATTTATTAGTGTATATGATTTGTAATCTAATTTATTAGTTATAAAAGTTGTGTTCACGTAACATATAGTCTTGCGTAAGGTACCAGCAGACATCTTAATTAATTGGGCGTAGCCAGGTCAAGTTTAAGCTGTGTACAATTAGTCTACTTGGTACTGCCTAGACCCTTTCAGGTTCTCCCTGAATAGTTGTATTGTGCAAAGTTACCTCTATTATACGTTAAAGTTGACACACCCGCTTACCTAAGATAGAGTTCTTTGTAGGGTTCGCTTATCTAAGATAGAATTCTTTGTAAGGTTCGCTTACCCAAGCCAACTTAAACAATATGCTTTTATTAATGAACTTGTACCTTACAATTTTGTGTTTCGTAAGGTAGGGGTATATATACTCGGAGCTTGGAGTTAGAAAGGTAGTTCTCATAAATGTTTCGTCGAGTGAACTCGTAGGTTCGTATCGAGTTCTGATAAGTGTTTCGTCGAGTAAACGCGTAAGTTTGTATCGAGTTCCAATGTTTCGTCGAGAGAACTCCTAAGTTGGTATCGAAGTGTAACTTGCTGTCACCAGCCGTAAAGAGTCTCAAAGTGTAGACAGTCTAAAGCCTCCAACTGTTTGTTAAACGCACGCACGCATACGCACGTATGTACAACACGTTCGACACAAGATGTTCGTTTTTGATGCACTCAATCGATATGGAATAAAGACTTCGGAAATTCCTTGCAGAGTACATTGCTAGTGTGATCTTGTTTTGTGTTGTCGCGAATCAACGTCAGTTGGTGTGTTTTGTTGTTTGAAACTCCTCACGGAGCAGTCGTGTGACGTGAGGCAGCCACATGTACTAATAAGAAATTTCTTGAGTCTGTTTTTGAAACTGACATAACTTTGTGTGTCTTTAATACTTGATGGCAGAGAATTCCAGTATTTAGGTCCACTGAAAGTGAAAATGGTGGTGGCAAAAAATGTACGCGTGCGAGGAAGATGGTATGAATTAGCCTGCCTAGTAGGATAATTATGGTAATTGTTGTTTTTTGTGAACATATTATCAAAGGTAGTAGGTAATCGATCGTGTGTTAAATGTGCATGAAAAGGCCGCCAGTTGTAACAAATATATAAGTCCAATCAGAACCATTATTACGTGCAAAAAGGAGAATCAGTGGGGAACGGAAACCGCAGATATTACACTATTATTCCAATTGCCTTTTTTGAATGAAGCAGTATGTCGTCTTTTCGATTGAAGAATCCCCTATGCCATAGATACCAAGTTAAGTAGAGTATAGTGTTTGATACAAGAGCGGAGAAGAAATCGGAAATAAAATTTTACTTATGTTAATTACGCCCAAATCCTAGGAGATAATCTAGCAAGTTAATGAGTCGATGTGGGCTTCCATGAAGTTGTCATCTAAGGTCAGTCCAAAAATTTAACACTCGCACCCTAATTGTAAAGAATTTCATCACGCTTAATTTGCCCAGGAAGATGGGTTACAAACAAGGATCATATAATTGGTTTATAATAGCATTGATGACAATTTATTCGCTCTAAGCATCAGAAAACTAGTTTAATCTTATTTTACTGTTCTCATGAGAATATCTGGATTTCGATAGAGGAAAAGAGTTGTAGTCGTCGGCAAAAAGTAAAAAGATAAATAATCCGAGGATTTCTGAAGCATGATGTAAAAAATAAATAATTAGACGGCTAATCAAGAACCCGTGAACACAATTTGTAGTTTTTGATGAGAACTACAATTATTGAAAAAGTAATGTTTCTATGTGTAGGTAGTCCGGACCACTCCCAAGGGCGTTTCGCTTATCCCATATATGAGACTTATAAAGAATGTCATGATTATTGTACGAAGCTTGGAGAACTCCAGGACCCACCCCATGTATGAGAATAAAATTCAGATATGTGCAGATTTATTCATAGAGAGAAAGCATGACGTATATCTCTCGCGAAACGCCGAAACTGCGGGCCGGAAGAAATATCTTGGTTGTTAAGCAAACGTGCGTGAAGTAAATAGACTTATAGTATTGGAAAACAGGTTAACAAGGAGATGCCTAACGTTACCTCGGTTCCGTTAGTCTGCCTTTTTTAAATATTGGAATTACTTTGATAATTTTTGTCTGTTTAGGAACAAGCCGGTACTAAGAAATAATTGCAAATAAATGTAAGGGTTGCACTATTCAACGATTGTGGTGTTTTAGACATACTAGAGATCACCCCATCCAGCCTAGCTTTTTGTTTTGCAGATATATGCTGTTCTTATCCCAGTAACACCAGCATGTCTGACAACTTCATTCCTCCACGTTTTTTTTTATGTCCCTGACAGTGTTGTAGTCAGGACCATAACATCCGAGACCAAGACCAAGACCAGACACCCCGAGACCAAGATCAAGACCAAGAAAAAGAGGTCCGAGATCAAGACCAGCACTTTCCGAGACCAACTTGACCAAGACCAAGACCAGACAGACACCCCGAGACCAAGATCAAGACCAAGAAGAAGAGGTCCGAGATCAAGACCAGCATGCACTTTCCGAGACCAACATGACCAAGACCAAGGCCAGCATTTACTTAAAGACACTATATAACACTGTGATGTCAAACTTTACTATTTGTCATATAGTTTGAATGGACAAACTGAGAACACAAAACTTCAGACAGTTATACTGTCAAAAGCAAAATATGTACAGATAAAATTGGCACATGAATTGTTGTCGGCTGACGAAAATTCTGCAACATAGGCCTATAGCAGTCTCCGGGGGAAAAACTGGAAGGGTCGCTCGATGATTTTCACTTTTTAAAAATGCAATAACAGTGTGATTGCAAAGTAAGCAGTAGGAAGTTAATACTGAATAACAAAGTTGTGTTATCCTCAAGCAGGGGCTTCGATCCATGTTTCGGATGGGGGGGGGGGGGGTGGCAAAGTGAAAAAAAATCCAAATTGTAATACAAAATTTTGCTTGACAAGTTTGTATGTTAAATAGTACTTTTATGCCATGTTTAATGGTTTTATAGTGCTTTCCAATGCTTTTCAAAACATAACATTTTCATTATGAATTTTTCAAGTTGTCAAAATTATTGGGGGGGGGGGGCAAATCGATATGTTTGCCCCCCCATATTTTCATGGGGGCGATCGCCCCCCCCCCGCCCCCACAGGATCGACGCCTCTGTCCTCAAAATATGCATGTCAATAGTGTCAATTAAAGGCACCGTATAGGCCTAACAAGTTCCAGTTTAGACGATCTGAACTACAAAATTCTTTATGCACCTGTTTCTGATGAGATCTAAAAGTGTAACCCCGAAAAAAATTGCAGTTCAAAACGATCATTATGTGCTTTGAAAATTGAATAAAATGAATAGTTAATGAAGAACATAATAGATTATTTTTTAATTGTTTGATTTGTCACCTAACATGCCTGACAAAGTTTAAAATTGGCCTACGATTCAAAATGATAGTTACATGTACAAACTACTCAAAGGACCGAGAAACAATTTTTAAATTTTAAATGGAAAACATACTTTTTCCATGAGCAGATTTGCCTGAGCTACTGAAAAACAGATCAGGCAAAAACATATTAAGTGTTGTTAACAATCTTATTCCATTTATGTTTCTCTTTTCTGATTCTTGATTTTTTCTTCTTTTTTATTGATATATCATTGTGATCTATCTGATTTTCTTTTGTTCTTATGATTTCCGGAAATAAATACAAACAAACAAACTTTATAAATCAAAGTTGACGTAAAATTTGTAGCAATTTGATATAAATAAACCATTTCAAAGCTACAAAGTAAGCATAAATTAATATTACATAAATATATTGCACTCTACAATTCATAATAATCGACTATCAAAGGTAAAAGTAGACATTAAATGCAGTGTAAAATAATTGGATTCAGTTGTATTATATGATTTAAATAGGATACTGGCAGATAAATCATTTAACTCGGTATCGGAACAGTAAGACAATTTACAGACACTTCTTTAAATAACAAATACAAAAAGCTATTTAAGTTTTGAATCAGTAATCACCGGGTTGATTCCATGGTATGTAAATGTGTAGTAAGAGATTGACGGTGTAATTATATTCATTGAGCATTATACATTTTAATTACCTAATGTTATATTCATTGAGCATTATACATTTATACTTAATGTTATATTCATTGAGCATTACACATTTTAATTACTTAATGTTAACATAAATTTTAATAGTATTTGATAATAAGCCATTTCAATACAGCAAAATAAGCATGAATTATTTCTATATTGCACTTTATAGATCTTTATTATTAAGTATCAAAAATAAAAGTAAATATTGAATCCAAAATTAACACAGTAATTGGATTCAGTTGTACTACATAAGTCAAAGTAGGATGCTAGCAGATATACCATTTAAGCCGGTAATGGAACAGTAAAACCATTTGTAGACATTTTATAAAAGAACAAATACAAACATTTTAGTAGACCGTGCACTCGCCGGTTATTTCCAAAGCATGCATGAAAAAGTGTATTAAAAGATTAACTGTATAATTATATTCATGCTGCATAACATTTGATGTATTTAATTACTTAGAGTTTGACAATTTTTAACTTGAAACTCCACAATGTTAGCCTATTACTTTAAAGCTGGGATTGGACTTTTCTTCATTCAATTAGTTTTACAACGCAGTTCGGGAATCTTGTTAGAGTTTCTCATTACTTTTCTTTTGTTGGGGTATCACGGGGGTATATAATTGCTTGGTTGGTGTACATGTACTTCAAAGTTTTTTTTCGATGAAAGTGAAACATAAAACAAGGTAAAAATGTTTCATTTCCGGGTACACGGGTTGGGGAGGGGGGCTACATAATTATAATCCTATCCGACGTATCAACCCGGTGTGTCGAGATCGAAGTATAATAAGCCGTGTTTGGAAGTCCGAGAGGTTAAATATGAACAGCGCCACCTATAACTCTTCATATCGCATACATGTAAATATGTACACCTGTAGTTCATTGCGGGACCTGGGATAATGAACTAGTGATGCTGGTAAACAGTTCTACAGTTCAGTGACCTGGGAACGCTGATTTTCCCTGCCTGGGAATGTTGCGTAACTGGAGCAAACAACAACAACAGCAACAAACAAACAAATAAACAAAAACAACAACAAAACTACAGACCATATTAACACGGGAAGTGATTGGTCTCATAATGTGTTTGTGATATAGTCAGCCGCCATGCAGAGTCTTGGATCTAGTAAAAGCCATTTTTCTGAAAAAAAAACAAACATATACACTGTAACTTATTTCATGTTACTCTTTGCAGGATACATTTAATGAGAATAGTCTACATGTAGCACTTGGCACATTAATCATTAATGCAGGTAACAGGTAAGGAGCCTTCAAATTCTGTTTTACATAACTTAAAAGTTTTTCTGTGACTATACTAAGTACTGGACGTTTTCAAATATTAGGCATGTTGTTTCGTTTCATGATACTCTGAATTGTGAAATATGTACAAAAAAACCCCAAAACAAAAACGAAAATTGTTCCCGTAACCACTAGAACCACTAAAGTATATTATAAAGACTTGCTGAATTTAACAAAATAGTGAATAGATAGTAAAGTAATTAATTAGTGAAGTAAGTAAGTAAGTAAGTAAGTAAGTAAGTCAGTCAGTCAGTAAGTTAGTAAGTAAGCAAGTAAGTAAGTAATTAATTAGTGAAGTAAGTAAGTAAGTAAGTAAGTAAGTAAGTAAGCTAGTTAGTAAGTAAGTAAGCAAGCAAGTAATTAATAGGTAATCAATAAATATTCAGAGTAGCATAACATTTTATTTTTTAAGAATCAAGACTGAAGGATATTGTATTACATCTGATGCAGAGCGTGAAATAAAACATTCTGAATCATTGAATGGATGTTAAAATAATCGCCTGTAATTCAGCCTACATGGGTAACTGCACACTTGGAATAATTATTTTGGAAGCTTCTTTTAACTGTTAAGTCAGTCGTCAATATTGTTAATTTTTACCTTCCGAGTGAAACGTTTACTTTTGCTGATGGTGATTAGCTGATTGGCTGAGGATTAGCTGACATGATGTCGAATTGAGGAGGTGTTATTTTGACGAATTCCATCGTTTAATCCCCTCTTGATGACAATGCCAAATTATTAACGCTCGAGTTGGGTTTGTAAATCTCAGTTTTCGCTGAATGAGTTTGGTCTAAAAGCTAATTGGAGTATATACATGTAGAATGTTGGACTCCGACATACAAACACATCTAACATTACGCTGATGGTTATATCAAATCAACAAGTGTCGATGACTTCATTAGAAGCACTCAAAATGCCTCAACAACCGAGTGTCCCGTATAGCAATGTATGCACTAGGTGGAGTGTGTATCTTCGTTGGAATGAATTTTCTTGAATTCGTTTTTAAGGAGAAACAGGCACAAATATCGGTAGTAAGTATATGACACAGCTGATAGAATTTCCACACAAAGCTGTACAAAAAATTTGCCTGTCACTAGTACCAATGATATATTTTTTTTGAAAGAGTAAACATTTGACCACATAAATTTTCACGACAAATCAGGTTTAAACAGTGGGTGATTTTAAGTTCGGTTTTGAAATCTGGTGTTAACAACACCAACACCAGCGAAAACACTGAATTTGAAATTTCCTGATTTTTCTCACATCTTCACTGATCTTTCCTCTGATTTTTTTTTTAAACTTTCATTCAAAATATTTTGTCATGAGTTTGGAATTCCCTATAGAGTCACCCGTTCATAGGCGGCGGAAGCGCGGGGGGGGGACGGGGGACATGTCCCCTATGTGGGGGGAGAGAAAAACATAAAAGAAAAGAAAGAAAGGAAAGAAAGGGTAAGAAAGGGACAGAAGGGAAAGAAAAGGAACAAAAAATGAATCACTACCCCCCCCCCGCTGAGCTAGTTTTCGGCGGCTGGCGTGACCGGGAAAATTTTGGACCTGGATTTGAGAGAAAAAAACATTCGCACCAAAGCCCCCCCCCCCCCGGTGAGCGAGTTTCTTCGGCGGCGACTGGGGAAAAACAGACATATAGGATTTGGCCGCGGATGAACGCGCCACTTTTACTAAACTTTTGATCTGTAATTTTAACTTTCGCCGTCCCCTCCTAAATATTTGGCCTTCCGCCACCAGTGCAGCCGTTTGAAGTTATTCGAAACCTTGTGAATAGTTGATAATAGAAACAATTCGGTAGTTCATTTTTAAAACATATTTGCTTTTGACACATTAAAAAAATAAACTGTCTCATAAACACCCTTGCTCGTTCAAGAGACCTTATCAGTCAGTTCGGAACATACACGCCGATAATCACTAATTTGCAAAATCATAGACATCAATAGCCCCGGGGGTGACGCGGAGGGAAATTAATTGATTAAAACATCCGCCGAATATCACATTCTTAAAGACACTATTAACACTTGTGGAAGACCCGTTTAAAAATGTCGAACTTTGCTATCTGACATATCTGACAGTGTTTGAATGGACAAATAAACACCCTAGGAACACAAAAGTTTGACAGTTATGCTTTGTCACTAGTACAATATGTGCGATACAAATTGGCACATTAATTTTATATCGGGCGATAGGAAATTCTTGCAACACAGCAGTTCTATGGAGAAAAGCTGGAATGGTCTCTCAAGATTTTCACATTTTAAAGCCCTTAATGATTGTTTTACACTGCAATTTTTTCACGGCTTCATTTTTAGACTGTATCAAAGACACTAGAGCATGGCGAATCATGTAGGCTCAGGTTTTTTAACTGAAACATTGTTATACAGCTGCCTTTAAGACTTACGGGATGCACTCATGTTTTCTCACAGTTTAATATTAATACGAGTCTTATTAATAGTGTTAACTTCAGGAGTTTTAACGGAAGCAGCAGAGACACGTTCCGCGTTCTTCAAGAATTTTTGAGAAGAGAAACTTGACTGTGAGGACTCGGCTCAGCGCTATTTCATCGCGGTTCAGTGGCGTATACGGATTATGGAGCCCGGGCAAACACATGAAATTGCGCCTCCCCTCCCCAGCACTGTAAAAATATTGGGTTAAAAGTTTACCCAAAATTTACCCAACATGAGATTAATTATGTGTCCGACCAAGTATTGGGTAAACTTTACCCAATCCAGAAATTGCCCTTGTGGGTAATTTTAAATTAACCATTTTTACCGAGTAAAATTTACCCAATCTGTCTTTACCCAAATTACCCAAACATGAGATTTAATTATGTGCTCCGACGCAACTATGGGTAAACTTTACCCAATTTTCACAGAAATGTTAGAAAAGCTATTTATAAATAATGAAAATTATTCTCGGAATCTCTAGATTTTATTATAGTCTAATTCCAACTATCATTGTTTTACATATTGAGGTCCTATCCTAATTCTAACTTATGCCTACCCAATCCACTATCCTAATCCTATACCTAATCCAGGGAGCTAATTAATGTCCTGCCCTGCTAAGCAAGCATACTTGGATTCCTATGTATACCAAACTACTCTTTCAAGGCAAGGATAAAGTAGTAGTTTACCCCGACATTTTTGGCAAACAGTGAGTCCCTTTTGTAAAAGGTTATCACTTTCCATGGTTTTATTTGTTTGCGTCTCTTGTTAATACACTTGATTATAAATACTAGGTACCAAATTGTTATGTCTGGAGACCATTATATTGTATATCAATGCTTGACTGCCATTGACTACCAGCATTATGCAAATTAGAACAGAATAATGCATAAGATAAGTTTTCTAGCTCGGCCTGGCTGTATGGACTAAACCTGTAGCCGTTCAAGTGTTTCATGCGCCTAGCGTATTCTGAAATTGCGTTGTCAATTATTGGAAATATAATTAAATGACGTTACCAACCGTACCAAAACCACACCCACACATGACACACACATCACACACATACACACACCAGCACACACAGCACGCCAGCACGGCACCGCACACCAACACACACACAGCACACTGACGCACACACACACACGACACACACCACAAAACTCCAGA
>JZLH01S0248592.1:12500-28630 GCA_001188425.1 Eucidaris tribuloides
GATTATTGTATCCCCTTAATTGCTTCAGTATACTATGATTGAATCGTGTTTACATCGTAAGCACATTTTCCATACAAATATCAACTGAACCTATTACCGATGTTTGTTTATTCGAGAAACACTTCAAAACGTACATCCATGTCTTGATGATATCCGAGTTTTTAACCCATTATTTTCTAGAACCGGGTCTCCTTTCTAAACATTACTGCAAATAAGTAAATCTACTGGAATCAACGAGTTAAACTGGGAATCCACCATAATATCCACCGCCGAAAACTTCAAACAAAAGTCATTCCCCGAGGAGGTATTCATTTTGGAAAATAACTCATTCCATTGTAAGATTTCCACCGCTTTGTGTGTATCAAAGTTGCCGAAATTACTATGTCGTAGCGAAACGGGTCTTTGATTGATCGAGCTATAAAAATGATTTGTGTTCTTTTCGACGAGGTAATTGTTGCCTTTCTTTTCGCGCTCAGTGGACCTTGCCGTCTGCATAACTTAAATCTGACATATAATTGTCACAAAAATCGACAAAAAGTCATGAATGATAAATGGCGGCCTTATGCACCAAGCAGCCAATAACGTGAACAATAACTTCAGCAAGTTGCAGGCAGGCGAGCAAACATCAACTTTACTTTTATGTTCAAAGGGGAGAAAAACCCCATAGGTTAGGACCCCGTGGTGGGATTAATTTATGGTAGTATCAAAAATGCACATTACCTACTTTCATTCAAACAAACCCGATCAATTGTCACAATTATATATGATGCCTCTACATATTCTAAAGCCTCTTGATTGAGGAAAATCGGTGTCCTCGGGCGTAATAATTTATAGGAAAATTTGGAATTAAAGAAGAAAACACAATAAGGGAGCGGTAGCAGCGGGGCAGATGTGATTATGACAGAGTGAACAATCATTTTTGAAAAGGCCACTTTTTTTTCTTCTTGTCTGTTCCTTGTTCGGTACTTATAGCATACTGTGAATGCAGTATACGCCAAAGTGCAGCAAGTGGAAGACCGCAATTTTTTATGCTCGCATATGCGCAAGTCATTTTATACAGGATTATACCCACCGTTATTGGTGCCGTTCGTTTGCCAAGTAGAACATCCACAACACTTTATCAGAGAGCAGTAAAGTTTTGGGTTGTGTTTGTGGAGGTAGTATTCTTGGTCTACTTTTTCTTCATATGCATTTGGCCCGGCATGTGGCTGTTATTGCATTTTTGACCGAATTAAAGGCTGCGAACGTACACATCGCTAGAAACTCGTGTGGTTTGCGTTCAAGGTAAGTTTGACGTTTTCACTCTCACTTGTGATTCACAGATGTTAGATAATATTTCATTATGTTTCTTTGCCTATATTCGCTTCAAGTTGAAGTTGTATTCTAAATTTGCACCACAAATTTCCGCACTATATTAAACCGTAGAGCTATACAGTACGCTAATAATAATAATAATAATAATAATAATAATAATAATAATAATAATAATAATAATAATAATAATAATAATAATAATAATAATAATAATAATAATAATAATAATAATAATAATAATAATAATAATAATAATTATATTTTTTTTTTGGACTTCATACGCATACTTGCACTCGGGGAGAGGGGGGGGGGTGGTCTGAATCGCGAATTACGTATGTATGCATTGGTATTCGATGCTGTGTTTGTTTATAAGTTTATGTTCAGTGGGTGCATAAGATTGGTAAAACACTACCGCATCACGCATGACGGACATTTTAATCCAAAATTGTCTAATCAATTCTGTGGCTATTTCTGCCATCCACTCAAAGGGGAAGACGGGGGTTCTAGAAGGTTCCCTTAAAACACTTCTGACAAAATAGCAGCACCACTTTCGCAGCACCGTTTCGACATAATAATTGTATACGGGTGCTTGATGTCCAACGTCAAGGAACCTCACATGCATTGCACAAGCGTAAATGATCTGATGCAGATTGAATCAACAACAACAACGTCAGGGCAGGATGATTCTAATGAAAAACCGGGTGTCGCTATAATGTGGCAGAATGGAAACTTTTCTTAATGATTACCGCTGATTACTATTGGCTTCTTAAAATCAATATCTCAGTTTACGCAGATCCACTTTTGCCACAAGAACATATTCACCAACACGTAAGGAAGAGAAACCAAAACCGATTGAAAACCCAAATCCCTTAATGGTTCTTTGATTCTATTTGTGCAGTTCCGCTTGCAGTGATTATCTGTTAAGTTTGTAAACATTGTATTGTATTATATTGAGCCTAATGAGGCAAATTAATCGGCTACTTTCATTCACGAGCGTCTGCTTATTGTTATCTGTTTGTATGAGCTTTTCAAACTTGTCTGCTAAATGTCTGGTTTTGACTGGTATGGGTATCTAATTGATATACTTCTGCTAGACATGTCTACGCAAGGTCTTTAATCACTAGCTTACTTACTTCGTTAAAGGTTGATAAGATGATTGGAAACACTTGAAAATACCCCAAGAAGCAAATGAGTTTGGGCAGGGGCGTTGATCCATGGTTTCGAGGGGGGGGGGGGGTCAAAAGGGAAAAAATGTCAAAAATTTTCGGCGAAGCGCGCCAAAAAATTGGCAATTTTGTTTGTTTAATAGTTACTTATGCCATGTTTAATTGTTTTATAGTGCTTTCCAGTGTTTTTTTAAACATATATTTGCATTGCATATTATGACTTTTTCATGTTATCAAAATTATTGGGGAGGGGGGGGGTTGGGGGGCAAATCGATATGTCCCCCCATATTTTCATTGGTGGGGCAATCGCCCCCCTGCCCCCCTCCCGGATCGACGCCTCCGAGTTCGGGCATGTACTAATGTATACACTACCTGAAGTGTAGCTCCTGGCTGGAATGAGGGGTCAGCTTTAAAGCTGATTTTTAGTTTGGGTTTTTTATTTGATTTTCGCTTTTTTCAGCTTTTTGTGAAGTTCCTTTGTACAAAAGCTTTTGAAATTTCAGCTTTTCAGCTCTTTTTATTTGTGGTCACTCACTATCCCGCTGAAAGGATTTGTCTTGTACATGTATTTGTTTACTTGTGGAGGAAACAAGCGTTCATTAACCAGTAATGAATTAATCTGGTGCCCCGATAGGAATTGATCCAATGCAAAGCTACATAACAAATTCGCCTGTCACAATGAGTACTGATGACTGATTGTTTAAAAGCATTAAAACATTTATGATTTTGACCATGAAATTTAGACACCGAAAGTCTTGAAGAGTGTAGGCCTACCTAATTCTAGAGTAGTTTTATCACACAGTAAGGACTTCTTCCATCCCTGCTATTATTCTCTTTAATTTAGAAATGTTACAATATTCCCAAACGCTTATGGTTATCGACGTTTATTTTTTTCTTCAAAATTAGGATTTTCTGTGTATAATGGTTATTTATTACTTCAGAACACAAATTCGAGAGGATTTCAGTAATTTGTACAGGGTAACTATATGCATGGGCATTATGTTTCCCCACCCCCAGTCTCCAGAAATTGCATTATATGAAGTCAGAGCTGTAACATTCAGAACCGTCGTGGCAATTTTCCACACGGCGTCGCTGAATTCTGATCGTTTTTCCTCCCGATGTTTACTTTGTCGAGTAACAAAAACATAATCTGCACACTTCGGAATGTGGTTTATAAAGATACATTTAACGGCCTACACATTCTATTTTCCCCAAATCAATGTGCCACATAGCCTCCAGCGAACATACCACAATTTGACAAACAGAACCAAGTCGCCCACTTTTGCTTTTGTAGGATTCAGTGTGTATTTGCTCAGTGAGGTATCGGCAATAAGGTGTATGTACGTGTGTGTGTGGTGGGGGGTGGGGGGGGGGGTGGCGGTGGGGGTGGGGGAGTCATTGTACTGTCTTTAAAATCCTTTCTACAAAATTTAGATAGTTACCGGACGTGTAATGTTACCATGGACATGATGGAGAGGTATATACCCGTACTGCATGGTACTCCCTCACTCTCTTTCTCCCTCACCTCTCTCTCGTATTTTCGAGGGGGTTAGAAATGACACTATAGGAGCATAAACGTGGTTGTTCATTTGAGTTCACTGCTTGAAAAAGTTCATTATCCCCAGCCCACGCTGTTATATAGAATGGCATTCGGTTTTTTGTGAATCTTTTTATTTTCAGATTGCACAGGTGAGAAATATGTTTATTATTTTTATTCTACAGTATACAGTGATAACACGCATGCTCATGTATTTATGATAAGCAAGATGATGCAAGATATTCTGCTCATACTACAAAAATGAAGTGTTATATCGATCCTTTCCACCTCGATCACTGCTTATACCCACTCACGAGAGTGGTAGCATGACTGCGTACAATTCTTATCTTATACAAGGCCAAAACTTGCATTTTTGAATATATGAAATATTTTCAGCTTTAATGAATAAATCAACTTGATTTCTTTGGTTCAGGCGTAAAAGTTTGGTTCAAAAAACAGTTTCGTTTCTTAGATGAAAAAATTCAATAATTTTAAGGTGCCGGATTTTTGGAACCCTGTTCCATGCCTTCACACATGAATGAACATTTACCAAGAGGAGAATACAGACAGGTGTAAGGGGTAGTACATGTATAGCATTTATTGCACAAACACCCCTATAACTTGTATGGGTGGTTATCAGTGTTGTGGGTCTCGAGGCCGGCCTGCCGCAAAATCGTCCTCGCCCTCGTCCTCGAGGACGAAGGTTAATCCTCGGCCTCGTCCTCGGCCACGGACGCAAACCTTGGCCTCGTCCTTGTCCTCGGATACAACACTGGTGGTTATACCTCAACACCACGGTGGCCTCATCTTGTATGCACCTGACAATATCATTGTACACAGTGGCGTAACTACGGGGGGGCACGGGGGGGCACGTGCCCCCCCCCCAGTCAGCCGGACAAAAAAAAAAAAAAAAAAACGAAAGAAAAGGGGAAAGGAAGAAAAGAAAAAGGAAACTGGGGTGAGCCGAGTTAGAAAGTGATCTTAAATCACATTTTGAAATAGACTTATCAGGGTAAGTCCTTGTTTTTTTTATTTAAATTTTATCAAAAACTGCTTAAAATCCAGTTTAATCTCATAAAGGTTTGTGTAATGCTTTTGCAGGTCGTTTCATGAATCTGAATACTGTGTTTTAAATCTTTGACGAGAGTATAGCGTTGATAGGATTGCTTTGTTATTTAATCGTTGACATTTTTCGAAATACAGATTCTTCTTCTCTTCTAAAGGAATTATCGTCGCTTTCAAAACCGCTCTCTCGCAGGATTGCCGCTGTAACTTACTTTGAACCAGCGCGCAGCGATAGCTGAGCAAATATTACAAATACACTTTTCAAAATCAAACAATTTGCGAAGAACTTCCTCCTCTAAACTCATCAACCACGGGGCACACCTTTTGCGTGTGCGCCATTCTGCATTCCTACAAAATTGTACTCAGGTTCACTACGGGGAGAGGGCACGTGCCCCCCCTCCCAATCGGCCAGCAAAAAAAAAATAAAAAAACAAGGAAAAAAGACAAGGAAGAAAAAGAAAACTGGACGAACCGAGCTAGAAATTGTGCTTATAGTGCACCTTCTGAAAAGGACATTCAGCGAAAATCCTCGTTTTTTAACCTTTACCTACAACTGTTTATTTCATTGTATTTGTTCTGGTTCTGGTTCTAGTCATGAACTGCATAAACTCCGCTGGATGTAACATGCAGGCGCAATTCGATTGAGCAAATTGTAATATTAATTTTGAGAGTAAACACGTTCTTTTGAACCTATTCAAAGTGGTAGTATAGGTTTGTGCATCAATTTGGATATTCAGACGTTCCCATATGATTCATCGTGTTAGACTGAGAATATCCCCCTCCCCCTCCCGTGGAATCATTTTTCCTTCAAAATCTGTCGCTCGTAGAATTGCTAAAGAACGTATTTCTATATATCGTACGTTTTTTTTATTATTCTTGAATGTAGGCCCTAAATTTCAGGGAACAGTAATGACAGTCTCATAAAATCGCTAGAACCCATGAGCTTCAGGGGGCTCCGCCCCCTGACCCCGATATGTTGCCGTCATGTTTTGAAAGTCACCTGCTATCAGCAGTTCATAATAAAATAAAAAAATTATACCATGGAAGTGCCAGAAATTCGTAAGCGGGTGTTTGTTTTGTTTTGTTTTTTATTATTGTCGACTGTAGCTGTCCATTATTAAAAAAAAAGTAGTTATCAAAAGGTCACAATAAGCTTATAAAACCGGTCGAACTCATGCTCGAGCTTCAGCTTCAGGGGGCTCCGCCCCCTGACCCCCGACAAATCATCACCACGTTTGAAAAATAACATGCTATTGGCATTTCAGACTATGACTGAATTCATAACCTGATGAATGAAGGCTTACAATTTGAAAAAAACAAATGCGCGGTTATTTTGTTATTGTGAATGTCCATTTCAAAGAAAAAATCGTCGAACGTGTGCAGAGCTGACAAAATATCGTATATGAAAACTGCCTAGAAACCATGAGCGTCATGCGGGGCGGAAACCCCCTGAACCCCAACCTAGGAAAAAAACGGGGAACCCTAATACTTGAAACCCTGCAACCCATCCATTATGGTCAGTCCCCTTCCCCTTCAATCCATTTTATTGACTTATACGCCACCCCACTCCTTTGAAATGGCTACGCGGCCTGCCAAAACGCCATTTCCTTCTTGGAATTTCAAAATGTTTCAAACCGCTCGCGCGCCTACGCTCGCTCGCGCGAAATGTTGCCTTTTCACACTAAGTGACATAAACTGCGAAGGCTTCAGGAGCCTTACTCCCATTCGGGAAGGGGACCCCACTTGGAATTCTATAAGGTGGGCCCCTGGAACCCATCCGTTAGGATGGTCAGCCCTTCCCCCTATATATCATAGGTCCTTTTTCACTTATAAGCACCCCCTCCTTTGAAATATATGTATCCTGGCTAGGGGCCTGCAAAACGCATTTTTCATCATAGAATTTCGAAGTTTTCCAAACCGGTCGCTCGCTACGCTCGCTCGCGGAATTGCCTTTTCACCACTAATGACATACATACAAACACATATTCACTATAAAATATGCCTATACATTACTACGGTGATTTTTTCAAATATATTTTAACACAAAAAATAGCAAAAAACAAAACCTTGACAGGTGTACCCCTATCGCACGTTTAGCGTTCGCAGCGCTAAAATCCACCATCTCAAAATGCAATTTCGGCTGAGCGACTGGGTGCCCCCCCAATGAGCTGACCCACGGTACGCCACTGATTGTACATGTATAGGTTAACTTTTGTAACTGCATGAAAGAAGGTGTGTTGGACTATCGGTGTCCAACTAAGTAATGACATTAGCGTTACGCGTATCTGACATGGAAAATACACATTTTCTGGTAAAGCTAAAAGTGGTTAGTTACCTTTGCACATTTAGATAGTTGTCTCAATTTACACATAACAACCAAAATAATATATGCTCAAATTTGATACAAACGTGTTTTGCTAAGAAATATAGCTTTCAAATTTAGTTCACACAAGTTATAGGGCCTACTACGCTAGTCTGAATTCTAAACCCATGTTGTACCTACAAGGTAAATAGCATGATTGGAGGTATAGTCTTCAACTTGGAGTGAAACTTTACTAGAATCACGTAAACTATGCACGGACTCTGCTGTGAAAATCTTGTGGTCAAACGTAATTGACTCACTCTAAAAGAACTACCATCAATATCCGTTGCGTTGCCGGCCTGTTGTGTAGGATTTATTTCTATAGGAGCACGAGAGAAATTAAATACTGGTATGTTCATGCCTAATTCTCCTTAAGTAAACAAATTAAAGGCAAATCCTTCCAGCTGGGAGATCCCCTACATATTGGTAGTTCAACTCATTTGATTCTTGAGACATTTTCAAGTGTTCCCAATCATGTCACTATAGAGTCCATCCATTTCTGTGTGGCAGCGGCCGCTTGATAGTGGTCCAACTTCATTGATGTGGGGTTTCTAATCTGAATAAGATATTCAAGTTTCAGCAGATGATACACGAACCATGTCTTGCAGTAAGACTAGTTCAGAGGTCACTTACAGTTCAAATATTCTGAAAGCATATTATGCCGACACTTGATTCGATTGGAAATTTCTTGCCTAACTTTCACGAAAATTGATTTTTCAGCCCCCGGGCTCTGTGAGAGGTGAATGGCTGTGCGAGTCTTTACTTTATGAATGTCTTTATTTGTTTTGCTTGATGAGCTCATGTTTGGCGTATAAATCATGAAATCAAGAACTTGGTCTATAAGTTTAGGATAATTTATTATCTTTCAAGTCTAGTCCGTGTCCATGATTCGCACACGCCTAAATGAACTTATCGACCAAATAAGCTAAAATAATTTATAATATAAAGATTTACATAAATGTTCACTATACACAAAAACCTTGGGGCTGAAAAGTCAGCTTTCGTGAAAATAAGCGCTGAATAAAATTGAAACATAATGTTACGACGTAACGTTGCAACGTGTTGCTTACAGAATTTGAATTTTACACAGTCGTTAAACTAGTCCGACTGCCAGACCTGATCTAGAAAACTTAATACCTGCTGTTCAGAGCTTATAGAAGGTAAAACAAATTCACACCAGTGCCGACAATTTTTGTCAAGCATTTTTTGCTACTGTTGAACTCTACCAAATTCAAAATCAGTATAGGTGAAAACTACACCCAGTGTCTGAAACCTAAACTTATGCCGTTACAAAATACAACGTGAGCAACGCCCCAAATTCAAATTCATAGTTTATATAAAAAAAAAACTTTCCAGCATATGAATCACAAATTTTGAACATTTTAAATTTATGTACCTTTCTTTAGCTGGGTAAGATCTGAGCAAAGACGGTTAATTGATTTACCATTTGATTTGTTTATTCCTTATTGGGAGTGTTTCAGAGCTAATTTTTTCAGGTACCTGTGCTATCAGAATCTATCTCCAGGAGAAATTGAAGAGTATACAGAGTAAGAAGTACTTAAGTCACATTTAGACGAAATTGAGTTAGAGATTGTTTTGAAGTCGTTACATGCCGGGAAATGTTTTGACAAAGTTTCGGTCAAATTGACCTTTCCTTATAGTAGGGGTCAGGGGAGGGGTCACCCAGGATCAATTTTTTTAACTTGGTCTAATTTCTTTAAGATGTATCTCAAATTACTCGACTAGTTACAAGGATTAAGAAAATATATGATTTATCATACATTTTGTGCTTTGTTGATGAGATATGCGGTCACTTCTGGTCAAAGGTCAAATTTAAAACAACGTCCGAATTTGACAAATTGCATATCAAATTGTCCGTCTTATGGAAGACATTCCAAATATATATACAATTAAGTGTTGTTCACATTCATTTGTTTGAGAAATGCATTTGTTTTCCTGAGACCCTTGTTTTTAGAAGAAGTACTTAAGTTCACAATAATGATGATTGATTATTGGAAAGTGTGACAATGCTTGTTTTTGTCCTATCTTTTATTGTGTCAATTAAGTTCACAAAGTTTGGATGTACAACTCAAACAATTGTGATCTGTAGACAAATTTGAAAACTTTGAGCCTTTGTTTCTCAAAAGTAGTATTATGTGATTTCAGTACTTCCTATTCGAAATTATTCCATATAGCTTTGGAGTGCACGAAAAGGAGTGCTACATCCTTGAAGACAATTTCGGTCAATTTTCAGTATTTCAAAAATATGGTATTTTCGAACCAGACATCAGGAAAACAACAACAAACCTTACAAAAATTGTTTAAATTGACTCATTGTGTTAACATATTGAAATTATCAACAAACATGTGTAGCTGTGGCAAAACGTTAGTTTTATCATTTGAGTCAAAGATGGCGCTTTTTATGCCTCCGCAACGAAGTTGCCGGAGGCATCATACTTTTTCATTCTAGCTCATTCTAGCTCATTCATGTCATTGTGGACGTCCTAATTGCAATTCATATGGACGTAACAAAGAAATGGACGTTTCAATTCTTTTAAAAATAATAAAGTTTCAAGTCAGCTATCACCTCAGTTTTATTAGTTCAAAACTTCAAGGGAAATAGCAAGATTGGGAGTAGTCCTCAATTTAGGACAAAATGCTCTCAAGATCAATACTGTGTAAAGTTTCTGTTGTGAAAATGTCCATTTCCTCTTTGTTGTAACAATTATTATAATTATTATCAAAAAATGATGTGACGGTGAAATTTGGTGTGTAGTTCTTTTATGGGAAAATATTTCTCTCGGAGCCGGAGATTATCTAAGTACAGGTAAATTAAGGCTTGTTTCTTCTCAAGCAAACAGATAAGTACTAATCCTTCTAGCCTAAATATACATAGCCAGTGCGTGGCATATACATTTATGTTTCAAGTCATTTTAGTTCTTGAGGCATCTTGACTTCTCCCAGTCATGTCACTACCTTCACGTGAAACAAAACTTCCATGTACAGAAATAAACTAATTGTGTATATTCAGTTATTCACATCGTAGGCTATACATATACAGCTGTGTTAGTGCTTTAAACATGTCGACATACATTATCCTCGTTTGACATTACCGTATAAATTGAATTATTATGGCAAACATGGGTGATGTATGGTATGGGTCAGGCTTCCTTTCGGTCTCCAGGGGTTAGCAATCACTCCCACTTTGGTTTATTGCAATGATACGTGATCTCCGACGAATACTTGGCGCGCGACATTGAACTTGAACCGGCGTACATGGATGTATGCGGGAGGGGGTCGGGAGTGTCCTAACAACCCCCCCCCGCCCATATTCAAAAGGTCCACATTTTCCCCCAAAGACACTTTTTATCGAGCTCCTTTTCACAATGAAATGAAAAAAGTGTTTATCGGTACATTTTAATCGCATCTTGTTATGGTTTCATTGTGAAAGTACATGCATGATCACGGCCCACCCAGAAAAATCATGGATATATAGGCCTACACCCCTGCCGTATTGCGTTATTCCATAGGAAGGGGTAATTTTAACTACGAGAAATGCTAAGAGAAAACAGCAGCTTTAAGTAATGAATCTAAAATTCTTTGTAACTACTAGTGCTGGTTGTAATAGGACTTTTCAAATTTGAGATGGGGGTATAGATTATTCTCCCACGGCACCTCCTCAACGACTTAAAAGCGAGGCCAATTAAGTGATCCCACCGTTGCAGACATCAAGATAACCGGAAAAATGCTTAGAAAAACTTTCAACGCGACATCAGCCAGCGTAGGAGTTTGAAATTGAGTTACGATTTCTGATGAAGCTCTGTTACACGAGAACGAAAACGATCATTTTCGCGTTAGTTTGCGTGCCATCAGGGTAAGCTTGAGCAAAGACGCAAAACCACAGTCTTCTGGTAAATCTTCTCGTAATCATTGTCTGGTAAGTTCCACAATAATTTTCATGGTTTGAGATGATGTTTAATTTCTCCACCTTAGTTATAACTTACAGGATATATGAACCGTATCAATAGCGTATAGTAACTGTTATTAGTAAATTGAAGGATGCGATATCAATAAATCTATTATAGCGTCGTATATTTCTTGTTTTTTTACCGTTTACATTTTTATTCCTTTTTTTCATATTTTAGAATAGGTTGCATTGTATTATTGTCTCGTGATCATAGACGTTATACTGATATTACATCTCTGCTATCTCTGGCGAAAGAAAAACTTTCCACTAACTTTTGACACTGTCCAAGAAAGTTATCGATTGTGGAATATAATTGGTGGTTATATTGTCTATTTCGTGTATACGTGTACTTAATTTTACCTGGTATTTTGGTAAAATGTACGAAATCAACTAAAATCACTGATAATGTAATGATTAAAGAAGTGCAGGATTTGTGAGAGACGGACAGCTGTGACCCCGGGACCTGTGAGTTCAAATATAGAGTAAACAAAAGCCGTCGTTAAAATATTGTAAAGAGTAATCACTTCGAGGTTTCTATACGAACGTTATGCAAATGGTGTATTTTTACGTATCTTTCTTTGATTAGGTCAAATCTGAGCAAAATTGTAGGTTATAAAAAGAGTGTGTAAATCAACGACACTAAAATTAAAGGACGTCCTATGCGCCATGGAACCTAGTATGCGAAGGATGATTGTTGCGATTACAATCCTGTTACATACAAGGGAGAAATGTATATCTCTGTATTTATTAAGAGTATTATGATCATGACTCGACTGATACAGGGATTTTATCGAAAATGTATCGTTCTAAAACACGTATTTCTTTAAACTGCAGCTGCTTACGGGAAACTGATTACTTGTAGAAGGATATGGAATCACGTGTCTATTACACTTAGCCCAATAAAGCATTTTGAAAGCTATCTGTAGTTTAGGAATATCTCGACAAACGCCAGGAACTCAACAGTCGACTATATTCAACAACGTTTCCCCCTTTTTAAATGTGAGTTATATAATCCTCCATGCTAGTATAAGTGTCGCTGATGAGGAAAGGACTAAAAATAAAGCCATGAAAAAAGTTAGAATTCAAACCGATAATTTAAAGATAAAGGTGAAAATATGATAGTGTGCTATGCCCTTTCCCCTATACCATGTATACCGCTGTGTTACAGCTAATCGTTTGCATGGTTTGGAATTTATCCATATCTTGCTGTATAGTGGCAGTAACTTTCCAAAGTTTTATATTCTACAAGTAGTAAGTTTCCTTACTAATCAACCACATGATGTAGCTCTAATATCAAAGTTTGACTCGCTTTTTAATTGAAGCTCCACAATGTTAAACAATTTCCTCAAAGTAAGATTGTAATCTTTTCATGTCTACCGTATTTATCGTCTGTTCTAGGTACAGATGATCGGATCTTTTTTGTTGTTGTTGTTGAGAATTTGCAGAGATGTTCGAAAATGCGCTACGTACAGACAGTATGCCGCTGTGCACAGACTAAAAGGTTCGACTCAAATTCAGTCGGCTTCTGGTTAGCAAAAACACCTTTCCATGGAATTATCCTCGTTTGACAAATGAACAGTGGGGTTACCTCTACCTGACTTGTTACCGATAACGAGCATATCGAGAATAAAGGGCACATCGAGAATAAAGGGCACGAAAGAGAATCGTTCACCTTGAATCAATTACGCCCGGGGGTTAGATATTATAAGGTTCAATTTGATAATGGATTGGACTTTTCGTGCAAAGTTCGTTCCATGTCAAGTTCATAGAAATTACAGTCGAAGTACGAACCCAAAAGCTGGCCAGTAACAGCAAGCCTGGAGAGTCTTTAGGCTCAACAAAAATCATTACTTCACCTTGAAATATAGGCTACGTATAACAAAAGGCTTACGCTAATTGACTTATTGAAGTTTTATCATGTGTGCATGTTGCAGTGAATTGTAAATAGTACTAGGGAGTTGTTAGAGCGTATACCGTTTGAATGACTGTATTCTGCTAGCTTGCACCTTGATGTTCTGCGGCACTCTTTATAGAGATATATCCAGGAATAGGTGGGTGTGTTTGATCATGGAGGTAGAAGAGCCTCCATGGTCTGATGGTTTAATCAGCATGATCAGGGAGTTGTAAACGTTCATCGTTAACTGGCTGTGTCTACATAGATCAAGGAGTTAGTAACTCCTTGCATAGATGTACATGTAGTCCTCCACTGTGGGCGCTGACCGTTCTAGCTATAAGCTAATGTACACACTTGGTTTCATTGTGGTCTATGTTGATTGTCAGTGGTTAAGTAAGCCAAGGTGTTTGATTTAAGATTTGTAATGAGAATTAGAATACAATCAGCACAGGTGTTGAGTGTTTACCGTGAATCATTCGCAATCTGCAGCCTGTGATGCCCTGTGATGGACGGTCCATAGAATGTCGCAAACTGCTGTCTTGGGATAAAGTCTATGGGATGAGCGTGCTTGGGTAAGAATGATCCTCTCACATCTTCCTGATATATACCCACTGCAAAACTGGGTACTGTTTCTCCAATAACATATGTTGCTGAATTTCTACACAAAACTGTCCTTTTGCAATAAAGGGAAATGGCAGGATTAATACTTGCAGTCCTCAATTTTATTACACAGTGATACTACTACTAGTATGAAATATAAGGAATTCTGCTGCAGTCTGTTGAAGAGTATGATTGCAAACGCGCTAAATCTATTTTCTACCAAAATTGAGTTTTCAAAATCAACTCATTAACCACCTACTTACCTAGCGATGATATGAATTTTGGAGCCAAATTCCACAAGCAAGTTCAGAATATTAAGGGTTTTATTTTTATTTTTTCCTCGGCGCGTGTACAAACTCGGGCAAAGAAATGCATTTTTCTCCAAAGTTTCGCGTTTTTGCAGTTGGTCGAACATTTTATCTCTATTTTGTTATCCTATCAGTAGTTGCTGAGACAGTCAGACTTGTTGTAAAACTCTCTATTGGTTTAATTTCTCGCAGGGTCATATAATGATTACATACTGATAGAGGATCTCCAAGTAAACATATTCAAGACAAATACTTTCCAGCCTGTAGATTTAAATAAACACGCTATATACATTGGTGTATGTTTCAGTCCAATGAATCTTGAGGTATTTTTGTATCTCTCCCAATCATGTCACTGCCATTTAACACAAACCTGTCTAATGCTTACAGAACACCAGGAGCATTACCTTTAGCACCAAAATGTTGAACAAAAAAATAACACCATATCTCGTATCTAATAACAACATGTTATCTGTTTCGTTTTCTAATATTTGCAAAGGTTATTATCTATATACAAATCTTTCACATATAATTGATTACTTGCTGCTTCACACTTCCTCTGTGCAATATTTAATTATCATTCGTAGTTGCATTACCCAGCTGAAATAGTACATGCAAGTTAATTACCTCATGATATTTGTTACTGAATGATTACCGATTGAATTTATTTTATATGTATTCTTTTACAATGTCATTTTTATTTTAAATTGAAATTACACAAATTAAACAAGATCAATTAAGTACATCAAATTAAATGAATGTGGATATAAATTTATTCAAATTTAAACAGTAATTCATGGGGTATTGTAATAACTTGTGTTTAACATTTCTCCTGTGCAATTTTATGAAATATTAGTTTTAATTAAATGGTGATTAATGCGTATTTTAACTTTAAAAAATTTACATTCGAAACTATTTTCATATGTGTATATATTTATCTTCCGTTATATTCATTTACTGTTTTTTCTTCTTGGGGGGGGGGGGTCTGGGTTACCCACTCGTATTTTGTGTAACGTGTTTGTTTATATTATGTATTTCTGTATTTTTAATTTGTATGTTATTTTATTGTAAGAATATAGTATTTTAATTATGCTTGTCATTTTATCCCTTTACAGGGCTCCCTTGAAAAGCAGTTCAACTGTTGCACAGCGAACTGAAGGGACTACCCTGTTAAAAGAAAACTTTAATAAATAAATAAATAAATAAATAAATAAATAAATAAACACTCCAGCTTTTGCAGTGTGGTGTTTCGCAGCAATAATTCTTATAGGTCAATGATTTGAGTAATTATGTTCAATGTATCATCAGGATGACTGGAGCTGCGGTGACACTAAAAACGACTGGTCATGATATTTCAAATGACAGGTGCCTTGCGTCTTGCCAATTCATTTATTGAATCATTTATTTTAATCAAGGAGGCTGTCCCTCCTGTACTTATCTACATTCACTAAAAGTATATTCTTCACACTGTCTTGTTCGTTTGGACTGTGTGATTTCACTGCGGAGATTGTAGCGTAAGCTCAAGCTTACTTATTCCGTAAATGACATGATCGGGGGTAGTTTTCAAATTGGGCTGAAACTACTCTAGAATCAAGTACACTATGCAAGGATTCTCCTGTGAAAATCTTGTAGTCTTACGTTGACTCATTCTAAAATAACTAATGTTAATATCTCTCGTGGCAGGCAAACCTGCTGTGTGGCTCTCTATGGGTCCTATTTTTATCGTGCCCCAATAGAATTAATGTCCATGCTTGATTCTCCTTAAGTATACAAATTAGTGACAAATCCTTCCGGCTGGGAGATCCACTCCAGCTGGTGTGTAGTTCGTATAAATTTTAACTTATTTGGTTCTTGAAGCATTTTCAAGTGTTCCCAATCATGTCACTAACCTTTATGGCATCGTATAACAATGTTTCCAGT
>JZLH01S0248640.1:10693-24799 GCA_001188425.1 Eucidaris tribuloides
CGGAACATTCCGTATTACATTCCTATAGTTCAACTTTCCTGCAATTTAAAGATAAATGACATGATTGAGTAGAACTTATCTAGAATCAATTAAACGTATGCAAGGATTTTACTGTGAAATTTTTGTAGTCAAAGTTGCACTCATTTAAAAAAGGACTAGCATCAGGATGCCTTGTGGACAGACAAATTTCGTGTGTGAAGCTTTCTAAGGATTCATTTCTCTCGCGGCTCAGAGGAAATTCAGAACTGCGTATGTTCATGTTTGTTCTCTTTAAGAAACAAATTCAAGATTTAAGACAAATCCTTCCAGCCAGGAGGATACAATTGAACTGGTGTATTAGACTGTATCATTTTTCAACCAGTTTGATTCCAGAGAAATTTTTATTTTCTCTTTATCATGTCACTACCTTTTGAGAGGAATTGTTAAAGAGAATTGTTAAGATTTAGCTACGTAAAAGTATTCGTCCTTTCTATATTTCGTTTCTTACTTGTCAAAGTACGTTGGGATCATAATAACCCCAATATATTGTTGATATGTAAAAGATGCGTTTCTGGAGACTACCTCTGTCAATACTTCGTATATAAAAGAATAATGTGATATATAATAATCGACGTTTACACGTCACAAATTACTGACACGTAGCTCGTGTTTCTGAATCAAGACAATGTCCTTACAAAACCCAAATCTCAATTCACTTCCAACTAACAATCACTGACTTACGAGGTCATCGGCAACAATAGAGTTTACTCTGATCTTTTTTTCCAGCCCGTTATTGTCCGTTTTCTCAAGTTTCGTTGTAGATTTAGCAAACAACTTCTCACTTCCCTCTCTGAACTGCAGTCCTGTTTCATAAAGTAGATATCATGTCAACTTTGCCCATTCTACTGCAATTCATGGCTCTGCATAGGCTGCGAAGCACGGTTGTTTCAGTTGGCTATGTGTTTCACAGCAATCAAAGGCATGAATTGCAATAGAATAGCAAAGTCAAACAAGATATCAATTTTTATGAAACAGGAACCTTTTATGTGATTAAAAATAATATTTATTGGCAATTGCTGTTCTCATACAAACTATATTCGACTCCGAACATTGTACGCGCTTAATGCTTTATAGATAAATTTTGCCGACGTCTGTCTACAAGGCTAGCTTTAGTAAGGCGAAACTTGGGTATAAAAGTTCAAGATCACGACGACAACTTTTTTTTCTTGCGGCAGGGAAACAATACACACGCACGCATCATGAAGAATACATTTATATGTTGTCATGTACGGAGCGTGGGTTTCATTTGTGTATTGGAAAGTTTTCTTTGTCCCGTGCTACACATAACGCTTGCACATCAACTTATTACTTGCTTCAAATGTTAATGTCTCGTGGAGATTACTGTAACAGTCAATTCCAGAATCTGCACATCCGGACCCACACCATCCCGGAAAGGGCAGGGCTATCACTCCACAGGGGGTGTCATGTAGTTTGTTATGGTATTATTTCGATTTTATTCGATTAATGGTATGTAATCTCATATTATATTCAAGTTACCCAAAAATATAAAAGTCACAGCATGACAATTCTTCCCAGGTGTGTTTATAGCGTACTGCTGTTGTGTGTTTATACGCTATACCTTTTATTTTGACCATGTAGCCGATTATATCACCGTCGATATAGTCATGCTGCTCAAATTGTATTTAATGAAATCCAAACTACCATTTCTAAATCTGAAAACAATAGAATAAGAAAGACAAGAGTAATATTTTACTTTATATAAACACAACCAAAAACAGTAACTACCCCCTTTTTCAATACTATAACTTAAAAAAACGGTGTGAGACAATAATTTGGCAAGGATGGTTCCTGCCACTAATTGACTAAATTCTGTGAGAAAATGTGGTTGATCCGATCGAGTCATGCATGAGTGAGCGCATATTAAGAGCAAAAAACTTTCACTTTTCAAAAGTCACAAGGCGGTCATTTTTGGGGAGTTTTTGATGCAGTGATTTGACAAATTCTGTTCTGGTGCAATGATTAATCGCCCTATTTATGTTAATCACTATCGGTTTGATCCTCTCATATGTCCTTTGGCACTTTGCAATTTTTACGCTTCGTTGAGCGCAAATTATAAAAATTTCCACCTTTTCTCGATTTTGAAATTGAAAATCCAATAAGTTTACTGCCAAATAAAATTAAATCCGAATTTTTCGCAAAATGTAGCTTTACGTGGTTGTACGAACAAAGCAGGTTGTAACCATGACATGATTGAGTGATCACACTTTTATAATAAGTAAAAGTGTCATTATTATACCATAAGTTTTGGCATAAGAATGACTCATGTGACTTTTTTGAAAGTGGCATTTTCACCTTTAATGCATGTCATTATGCATGACCCAACGCGACCAATCACATTTTCACACAAATTAGTCAATGAGTGTATGGAAACATCTTGCCAAATTATTTTGCACAACTTGTTTGTTAAAAGTTATGGTATGTTGAAGAGGGGTAGTTACTTTTTTTGTTGTGTTATTTTCGATAATGACTCCTTAAACAATTAAATCGCTAACCCGTTGTAAGTTTCTTTCGAGGTATATCACTTAATATCTTTATTCATTTAGCCGAACACGCATGCAAAATTTTTGGTGTAAATGTAACACATATAATGACCAATAATTGTGTTACTGCTTACCACTGTGGTGTCAACCATCATATTGTTGGTGATTGTTTTGGTATTGAATAAACGCCTTACATTATGGACTTCAAATTAAAAAATTCAAAACTTGCCTATCTGAGCTACATAGTAGTGATTTGAACGGACAAGTAAACACCCTAGAAGACAAAAAGTTTGGAAAATTTATGCTGCCACTGCCATGGCAAGATATGAATGAATAAAACAATTTGTACTCTGGCGGAGTGTAAAAAATAGCTAGATAGACATAGAAAGTCCATGGAAGAAATGGGGCAGCTTGTGAATCTGGTTCAACTTACGATTTTTCACTTTTTAAAGCCACTAAATAATCATTTGAAATACAAATTTTTTTCATGGGCCTTTATTTTAGACCTATCAAAGACACTTGGAGCATAGATGGCTCATTGTAGCCCTCACATTTTCTTTTTAACTGTCGTGTAAATGTTAGCAGTGGCTTTAAGGCTGGTGTTTGCCTTTTTTTCCTGAAAATAACCCCCTCAAAGGGAGGTGCCTTTAAACCCCTTATACTCGCGGAATAAAATGCATTCGGGTTAAGAAAGAATCAGCACGATTTGAAAATGTTTGGTCTGGAGATTTTTTTTTTCGCCGAACCCCCTCCCCCGTTTTTGCTTTTCGCTCGCGGTTTGGCCATGATTTGGCCGTGGGCGACAAAAAATTGCCGTGAAATTTTCTTTCCCGTCGTATCCCCCCACCCCACTCCGGCCCCCACTTTTGGCGTTTTTCGCCTAATGATTCAGTTTCATCTGCATACACTATAAAAACTGCATCTTTTACCTTACCACTTATATTATAAGTTGACGTTTTATCATAGTAAAAGGTGTAATATTACATGCAATTATCTCCAATCTCAATCTGACATCCCATTATCTAACAAATAATTTCAACTAGTTATCATGCTGACCAATTTGGTGCAATTATTCAACAATAGCGTCCATTTCATTGATATAGAACTTTTGTGCATGATTTTCATACAGGACAATCACCGCCCAGATTGTTCATGTCAAACGCAAAAGTAAGTATTAGAACTGCTAACGCTGTATACACAGTTCGGCAACGTATGCCTCATTTGCACATAAACTTTAGTCTTCTGTGATTGGTCGTAATACAGACGAGACCCCCCCCTCTTTTTGAGTTAGTCGAGCTTGTTCTTACACTTTTCCCGCCAGACTTCAAAGCGACACAAATAATTGACATCACTTGCTTATTTCTTGATGATTGTAAATAATGGCGCAAAACAAAGGGTAAGAAAGTTATATTTTATAACTTAAGAATCCACAGTGGATTAAAGCAAGCTACAAAAGGATATTTTCTAAAAAAAAAATGGCAAAAGTGAATGTGAAATACTGTCTTGACGATAAGTTACTGGACATTATTGTTACGAACCTTCGAAATAATGAACAATAAAAGAGTATTTTATGTATTTATGTAAAAATATGGCTCTCAAAATATCAGCTATGTAGTTTATTGATGATTTGATAATAATGATGATGCCAATTCATGGCGCGCAAATCCAGGGGGACAGGGCGACATGTTCCCCCCCCCCCACGATTTTTGAAGGTGGGGACACAATATCAAATGTCCCCCCCCCCCCACGATTTGTGATGGCGCTGGCCAAAATATGTTTTGGCTCCGGCCACCCCCCCCCCCCCCCGCTTGTCAGGAAAAGTGTTTGGCTGGCATTTGGCTGTCCGTACTAAAAAAAATTGGGCTGACTAAATATGGTTTTGGTGGCCCCCCCCCCCCCCCCTCCCCCGCTGTCAGAAATTTTTGGCTGGCAGTTAAACAAATTTTGGCTGGCCAAAATATGGTTTGGGCAGGCTCCTGCATGTGATGTCCCCCCACATTTTGAAAATGGATTTGCGCCACTGATGATGATATGATGATGATTGATGATGATGATGTTGATGACTGATGACGATGATAATTGATGATGATGCATGATGTCGACGCGATGAATATAGTGACAGTGTCTATAAAAGTAAAGAGAGTATTGCCATCGTGGTGGTGGTAGTGATTGTGGGATGTGTTGGAGGTGGTGGTTAATATGGTGGTATTGCGTGGTTGTGGTGGGGTAATGTGTGGTGGTGGTGGGTAGGTGGTGGTGGTGGTGATGTTAGCAGTAGAAAGCTAGTGATAGTTATGGTTGGTGGGCATGGTGGTTCTGGTATGCTACATGCGTGATAGTTGATCTGTGATAGTGGTGGCTGGTGGTGGAGGTGAATAAGGAAGTGTTGATAGTGATCGCAGTGGGCGGATGGTAATGGTGGGTGATAATTGGAGTGGTGGTGTTGTGATAGTGATGCGGTGGAGGAATGAGTGATGGTGGGGTGAATTGGTGGTGGCTGTGATAGTGTATGGTTGTGCGATAGTGATAGGTGTGGGTGATAATGTTTCGGGGAGATATGAAGTTGATAGCCGTGTGGAAGGGTGAGTTGGGGGTATAATTGGTGGTGTTGATAGGATGGCGTGGCCTAGAATGATGATGTTGGCGCTGTGTGATTGGTGGTACTGTCGATAGTGATGGTGGTGGGAAGTGGGAACGTTGGGTAATAATTGGTGGTGTTTTGATGGGATGGCGGTGGGAACGAATGGTAATGGTGGGTGATGTATAATTGTGTGGGGGTGTTGATAATGATAGTTGATGGCGGATGGTGATGGGTGGGCTGATAACTTGTGGTGACTGTTGAAGGCGATGACAGTGGTAGGATGTGATGTTTGGGGATAATTTGGTGGGGAGTTGGTGGGTGGCGGATGGTGATTGTGGGGTGATAATTCTGGTGGTGTTGATAGTGATGGTGATGGTAAGTGATATATGCTGGGGTGCCGATATGTAGGTGATTGTAGTATGTGTATGTGGGGGGATATTGGTCCGTGATGGTGTGCTGGATGGATTATGTGCTGTTCTGTTTTGATCTTGATATATGTCTTGCAACATTGATGGTATGCGTGTTGATGTCTCGGGCCAATATATGTGGTGATGGTGATGGTGCGTGTGATATGTTATAGTGATGGCTGATGGTGGGGATATTGATTAGTGATATTGTTATGTGTCTTTGTCTGTGTCGATTTGGTTTTTTGGGATATAAGTGGATAATAGATGTGATGTTGAGTGTAAAAGTTGGAATGATAGGCTGGTGTGGCTGATCGTGATGGTTGGGGTTATATATTTGGTGGTAATTTGATAGCGATGGTGATGGTGGGGCTGGCTAATTGGTGTAATGCTTTGATAGTGTGTCCCTGTGCGTCGTATGTGATATATGGTGCTGTTGACAATTCCACTACTACTACTACTACTACTACTACTACTACTACCACCACCACCACTACTACTACTACGAACTTCTAGCCATTACTTCTTTACTACTACTTCTTCTTCTTCGTCTTCTTCTACTTCTTCTTCTTCTTCTTCTTCTTCTTCTTCTTCTTCTTCTTCTTCTTCTTCTTCTTCTTCTTCTATTTCTATTTCTATTTCTTTATGTTCTTTTTCTGTTATACTGCCAGTTATAATAATACTAATAGCGGTTGTTGCTGATGATGCATTTAAATTCTGTTCATGTTCATAATCTTCTGCCTACTCGTGGCCTCATCGGCTCCCCATACAATGAGCGATGTCACTATTTTAGACGACTTAAACATTGGCTTTTTATCCACTATTTTGCACCCATTCAACTGCGACAATTCTCATGAAATTTCTCACAGATCATTAAATGATCATCTGCAATCATAGACCACACTTCAAAATGGTTTATTATGTTACCTGCATAAATTACATGACGTTGAAATTTCAACTTATTATCATTATTTACCTATTTCTTCTGTTCAATGAAGTGTGACGCATCAAAGTTTTTATCAAAATGGAATCGGGCAACCTTCCAAAGGATGATGATGTACGTAACTTGCAGCGATAACATTTAATTTTAGGCTATAAGAGGTAAACTGCATTTTCTGACCTCTATGCTTAGTGAAGTGTGAAATCGTAAATTAAATGCTATGGGATACTTTGTAGGCATGTATCGGTGAACTAAAAATGTGAATATCATTATTCAGCTGTTTTTCTCTGCTTAAAATTGATGCAATATTTTTCAAAAACTAATAAATAGGGTATTTTGGGTGTTTACTTCGTGTTCACTCAAGCATGACATAATGGATATGATTTTGAAAAATCCTTCATACATTTCAAAACATATTTGCTGTGGAATTTAATTAAAATAAGCATTCAAAAGATGTTAAAATGGCTAATTTCTCCATTTTTGCTGTGTGCTCAGTCAACCGTGAAAATATGCACACTGCTCATACACTTTGTCGGCTGTTACACTGTACAGCACCTTGCATGCCCTGATGTGGCAAAAATGTTATATCTGTTTGTGTATCGTTAACTCAAAATTATGAAATTAGGCATGTAGTGGCCAATTCGCCTTTAAATAGTGCTCACTGCAGCGTGAAGAGATGTCTACCTCTAAATTTGTCACGAAAGGTACCTAATAAGTACAGTAACATGTGTGCCTGATTTTAGTTAGTCAAAGTTCCGGCATTGCAAATTACAAATATTTATTTTAGGGGGAACTTACTTTTTGTGTAGTGTTTATATATATATATTAGAGAAAGAGAGATGAAGAATGATTATCAAGGTTAGAAATAGGCAGCAGTCTCTAAGTATTTGTGTATGCTTGTTTGTTTGTTATATGCTTCTTCTTGTCCGCTTAAAGGAGCCGGCCATTTTGCAAGCACCCCTTCCCTTCCAACCACCACCGGCCTCAACATTCGCATCTCCCACAGTAAGACGCATATCACTGACATTATTTTAATGGTAACCGTAAATTCAAAAGGCTAAAAATCAGAAAGCACTTTGGCTTTAGAAAGATTCAGTGTTGAAATTGGATTTTTTTTTCATTCCTGTACATTTTAGTAGAGTCATATCGGTCTCAGTACTCATTTATACCTTTTATTTTAGTGTCCGAACGAACAATCAGTTTTCAGCATTCCTTTTTTGGTCTTTTATTTTTGTGTGAAGTTCATTTTTTTACACTTTGTATTACGATCCAGGTCTTGTGGAAACGACTTCAGTCGCTACCTTTACCGACTCTGCAAACAATTCCAACAATCAATCGTGTAAGTATAATTCACATACAACAGAGACAAGTCGTTTGTTACGTTACTCTGTCAAACATGGGATACAACAGTCGACCTCATCTCGATTATAACACTATGAACACGCATAAAGTTTACGAACAAATTTGTTTGAAACCGTCGTATAGCAATGTGTCCAGTTTAAATTAAAAAAAAAACGAATCTGAACGTCTCTGACAAAATAAAGCCCTGAAAAAGAATTGCAGTTCAATCAATACGTGCTTAAAAAATCATTGAGCGACCACACCAGTTTTTACCCGTAGACTGCTGAGTAGTAGAATTTCCGTCAGCTGAAAAAAAATAATCATTTTTATCTGTATAATGTATTGTACAAGTGATGGAATAACAGTCTGAAGTTTTGTGTTATGATTGTTTATTTGTCTATTCATACATTTCGTTATAATGATATCTTTTTACACGGTCAGTTGTGATTTGCAATCTACATGAAAAATATTTCATTCAGTTTTTTAAAGATCCAGGAGGCTAATTTGTATAGCCAGGGAAACACTTCAGTTATAATTACACTATTGTGGGACTCATGTTCTGTGTGAACAATGTAAATTAGAATGCACTAGAAAGTGACCGATGTGTTTCCATAAGCAGTGCCTCCTGGACCGTGTTAGATTGTGTAATACTGTAATTGAAAACAATAATTGATAGACTCTTCTGGAAGGAGAGGTTAGTGTTATGAATACTGGGTGATCTGGGATTCAGTCAGAGTTTATTTTGATCTTGGCTTGAAAGAACCTGTGGACTCTACTGCTAACTGTTACTGGAGTAAACACCATCTTTGCCCTGAAGGAACGTGGCTGGAGACACTGGATTTTTATACTGTGGATTAATACTGTTATCATCTGGCATAACTCTACCGTGCTGTAAATATTACATTCAACTTTGGAACATTGCTATCGGATTGCTTGTCATCGGATCAGTGGGATAATTATTGAGACTATACAACCTTTGACTATCTGGAGACATACATTATCGTCGTGTGTGTTACCTGTACATCACTTTGAATTCAGGATTCATTAATTCGAGCTGGACAGTTTTCGACTAGCGAAACCTGCAAGATTCAAAGAGTGGATTAAGTCAATGATGTCAGTTTGATTGTATAGTACCATAATTAAGTAGTTTGAGTATGACAGTTGAAAGATTTTTGGTATATCATTGTTAATTATTGTTGATTTATTAGTATAAAGAAGGGAAATACCCCATATAATAAATTGCTGTTAAAGTTATGTTTGTGTCGTTTTGTGCGATTATATTAGTTGTTCATTGATCGTAAAAAACTGTAATATAATTATGTCAAATAGCATAGTTTGACAATTTTAAATGGGGCTTGTACAACTCTGCGCAGGCACTCCATCAACGTTTATAAACGTAAGATGAAACAGGAACACATTTTGGTATTTTAACATTTCGTTAGATTATTCTTTCCCGTAAATAATATTCAGACTACTTTGCATGCAGGTTATAAAAAAGTTAACACTAAAAAGTTATACATATTGTGTGAACGCGGGAAAGGGTGCTACATTTTTTAGGCAATACAACAAAGTACTTATTTACATATCTTGGTGTGATTAGTTTTCACCCCTGGCAAGCAACAGAAAATAAAAGAGCCCTATGTAACGACAAAACTCAAAACAGTTTTGTTGACGGTTTTGCGTCAGTTGTTAATTGAATAACTCTGAACCTTTCGAACTAATCTGCTTGGCTTTTCTCAATTTCGTGAAATAAACGTAAGCGAATATTCCTACAAATTCCAAATTAACATGATTCTGTTCCGACATTTATTCCTAATAACATATGTTTGTATTTGCGCGTGTCTTCAATCACAGGGCTACATCCGTGGACACCACAAGTTAAGATAGCAATCTTAGCTATTGCATGCACATCAGTGTTTCTGTTAGCAGTCGGTGTAGTCTGGCGGATATACAAATTCTATCACCGGCGACAATTCCTACAGCGTCCTCAACAGGTAGGATACTTTTAACATCCCTTTCAGAAGAACGCAGAGCTGTCACAGCGTTAACATAGTGACTGCATAGATTTTGAACATGTTTGCAGTTTTACCCTAATTTCACTTTATTTAATTTGATTTTCCATAACAAACTAAAACAATATAATTCACGAAGTAACACGTACAAAACTGAGCATATGCAGTGATAAATAACAAAAAATGAGATCAACATAATAATAATGTAAGGTACCAAAAGAAAGGTACAAATCTTTATATAATACTGATACCCAATAGAAATAACAATTATCTATTATTAATTTTGCTAAAATATTTTTGAAAAAAAAAAATCACGAATACAGCAAACTAATATCATTCACACTGACAAACACACAAACACACACACGCGCGCGCGCATTCAACTCACACATATATGCAGACATACGGAGAGAAGCTCATTGTGTTTGCACAATACAAATTTGTAGCAAAACAAATGTTGACAGCTCCTCTTGAAAATATTCAAAAAGACTTTGATCGAAGATTGTAAGTTATTTCATGTGACCAGTAAAATTATTAGATTTATAACAACAAAAATTTTTTTTGAATAAATCTAAATGGGAAATAAGAGAATTTAAAGAATTTTCCAGAATTGGTCATAAAATTATAGTAAATAGTGTATCTATAACACAGTACGTGATTGGCTGCATTGGTATCACGTGTCATTCACTATTTAAGTTATAGTGCACGACCGTGCACTATAACTATTTTTGCTTTGGGAACGAAAATGCAGTCACAGATCAAATTGGAGATGAAGCATTCTTTTCACATTTTTACCTTTGATATCATTTTTCAAGCCCTGGGTTGTTTTTCTGATAAAGAGTAGGCACTAACTGAAGAGATATATTGACGACCAATGCTTGCATTATATAGATCTATCGTTAATATAAGAAGGGAAACTGATGTAATTTCAGAAAATTGATAAGAAATGAAGAAAATTTTCAGCTGTTGACATTTGCTTGATGTGCGCGCAAAATTTAGAGCGTATTCCCGCGCGCACTGCACTTAGCGCGCAATACGCGATGATACGCTAGCGCATTCTGGGGTCATTGACTGCACTCGCGCGCGCTGCACTGCTCCATGATGCAGGGTTTAGTTTTCCGTGTAGTTTTCATTAGCACTTATTATTAATGTTATAAATACACTTTATTTACTATAATAAATGGTGTATGTTATGTCGTGCACTATCCAAGACTATATGAACTCCAAAAGCATAATTATCCCTCGTGCAGCTCTATTTCAACTCGGCCTTCGGCCTCGTTGAAATAAAACTGCACTCGGGCTAATTATGCATTTGTCGTGCACATAATCTAGTGTAGTGCACTCCAAATCATACACTATTTATATAATAGTAAATAGTGTATTTATAGCACAGTATGTGATTGGCTGCATTGGTATCACGTGTCATTCACTGTTTAGGTAATAGTGCACGACCGTGCACTATAACTATTTTTATTTTGGGAACCAAAATGCAATCCCAGATTAAATTGGAGAGAAGGCATTCTTTTTACATGTATTACCTTTGATATCGTTTTTCAAGCCATGGGATAGTTTTTTTCTGATGAAGAGTAGGCACTAACTGTAGAGATGTGTTGACAACCAATGCTTGGACTATATAGATATATTGTTAATATAAGAAGGAAACTGATTTAATTTCAGGGAAATAATAAGAAATGGAGAAAAGTTGTAGCTGTTGACAATTTCGTGATGTGCGCGCAAAATTCAGAGCGTATTCCCGCGCGCACTGCACTAAGCGCGTAATACGCGATGATACGCTGGCGCATTCCGGGGTCACTGACTGCACTCGCACTCGCTGCACTGCTCTATGATGCGGGGCTTAGTTTGTCGTGTTGTTTTTATTCTGCACAAATTGTTAATGTTATAAATACACTTTATTTACTATAATAAATGGTGTATGTTATGTCGTGCACTATCCTAGACTATATGAACTCCAAATGCATAATTATCCCTTGTGCACCTCTATTTCAACTCAGCCTTCGGCCTCGTTGAAATAAAACTGCACTCGGGATAATTATGCATTTGTCGTGCACATAATCTAGTATAGTGCACTCCACATCATACACTATTTATATAATACCAAATGACTGATCTTTACTTTAATGACTAAGAAATCATTAACTTGATAATACAGAGATGGACAGCAAACCAGCTGGGCAATCTTGACTTTCTTGATAATTGTACAGTCGTTTTGAAGGTGAACTAACTCTTCTTTCTGTAATTTTTCATTCATTGGCTTTGGCTCAGAAATGTATTTTGAGATTCAGAAAAGACTTAGAACGCTTTAGAAATGCTATTTATACCATATGTATACCAATTGGATACGTCTGCAAAGACATGTAAAAGAAATAAAATGACTTGATGGTAGTGTCGCTGACCTGATATCAGTAGGTTTCGGGTTTAAGTCCTGTTGTAAGACTCTTTTGTGTGTGTGTCATTAAAAGCGTCAACATCGAAAAAAAAATTCGGCAAACCTTTCATTCTTTAAAATAAAATTTGAAATGAATTATAACAAAAATTGTAAAGATATAAAACTTTAATAATGCCGATTTAGAGTAAATGATATAACTAACTAAAGCTGATAATGTTTTTGTTAATTTGTGAATTCAGAATTATTATGAAATCAGTGATGGTGCAGGCCTCTCGCTTCCTCTTCCTCAAAGACCACCGACTTTGTCGACATTTTGTACGGATATTCAGTCACACCACGACCATGTCTTTGTTTCCAGTGAGAACAATGACAACGACGACACTTACGCATGCGTTCCTGACGTGTTATCTAAGACCAACAACGAAAACGAGCAAGATCATCGATCAGAAAATCGGCTTCCAGATGCGTCGATTCGTCGTTCCTTATCTGCGCCAGCGTCTATCGAACATTTAATTATAGATGATGATCGTCATCAATCTGACGTGATCGATCAAAACACTACTCCATACCGTTGGTTTTCGCTCCCATTTTCTTGGAAGTATCCTCGACAGAAAGATGGCATGCTTCCGTTTGGAGCTGAAAACCTCCCACTGCGTGACGTGCCATGTCGACCGCGTGCGTCCGATATTGCAGCCTCTTCGATGTCAAAAGGAGAAACTAAAGTCATCGAGTTTGATGAGTTGGGATACGTCGTACCCAATGTTAGGCCGCTTGGGCAGCCTCCTCCGCCGTCAAATGTCATGAGTAATATGAGTGATGATGATGGTGATGATAATGATATGAGTGATGATAATGGTGATGATAATGATGTGAGTGATGATGCCGAGGTTGACGAGTTCGGATATCTCGTGCCAAGTAGTGCGGCACTTGGAGCCTCTAAACCTCTGGATAGTACACGTGCTGTCATTCGCATTGGTGGTAAGGATAAGGGTATCAATTCAACGCGAATTCATCACATCTACTTCGGTGTTCAAGACCCGACCATGTACACACAATCGAATATCGAAATCATCGATCATTAAACGGTGTTGGAATCGATATTCTAAAGTTAAAGGGTCGCCGTGTTTCTATGTTTGCTTAATCCCTGATTTATCAAAAATACGCGTAAAAATATTTTCGAATTAGGGTACCATCACTACAGGTATCGGTCCCCTTATTTTGCAGATTTATAAAATGTACATTAACCAACTGTGAAGGGGGGAATTTACAATGGAAACATCAAAATGCAGCAACTTCCGAAGTAGTATTTGATGAGTGCCCTGCAGGGTTAAAAACTATACTCCGCAAGCCTTAGCTAGTTTCACATTGTGCAACTGCATCGGCTTGTTGTACATGTATAGAGCTTGGTGAAGTTTACATCCATGTTTGGAAGATTAGGACAGCGAGTGGTGGTGATAATGGTGTACAACAGCCTAGTAAATTCAGGTACCAAATTCAGAGTCCCTGATATATCTCATGGTTTGATTTTAAAGATGAGGTTTGCTTGACAGTAATCGAATCGCTGAATTTACAAATGGAACGAGTTCACATGTTAACAATTGGAAACTTGGGACCTTTGTGATTTCATCAATTACATTTCAAGTCGAACCTATCAGACCAGAAACGGATCGAGACAAATCCACGTATTTATGACCAGACTCATCTAAAACCAGATGAGTGTACGATTTCAGTGAACCCACTTTGCATATTTTCGAGTAGGGTGCTAAAAGTGTCAATGCCAACATGGGCGCAAATCCATTTTCAAATGTAGGGTGGACATCACATGCAGAAACCTGCCCAAACCATATTTTGCCCGCCAAAATTTTTCTAACCTGCCAAATT
>JZLH01S0248689.1:0-11518 GCA_001188425.1 Eucidaris tribuloides
TTTCGACCTGGGTTTCAATATCTAATTTGAGTTCATTACGATGTAACTTTGAAGACTTCTGATCTGATTAGGTACATACTGTACATGCATGGGACATTTTTTTTGAAATTGAATTGAGATGGGAGTGCAGAGGCATACCCATCGACTTCACGTAGTCGAACTCCCCATTTTTTTTTATTATTGGCGGGCACAGATTGGCTGATTAGCGTTTGAGTGCTCCACCCCATTGGTATGGCTGAATACACAGTATTGTGACCGAACCATAACACACAACTAAAGGAAATTAATAGTCACAATTTCGTCGCCTTTACCACGAACCGTCCTCTCTGGCCAATTTCGTGATTGTTTCAGTTTTCTGTTTTTTGCATTTTTCGTATGTACTCGTGGTTACCTACAATCCGTGTAATTTTCAGAGTCTGAAAATACGTAGTTACATCATACTGACATCACCATAAAGCGTCCGCTCATCACTATTGCGGTTTTCCTTTACCACCAACCGTCCTCGCTGATGCGCGCACGCGCAGTGGCCGAGCAAGCTTGCTCAAGACGGTTCGTGGTAAAGAATTTTCTGTAAAATCCAGGTATTTCTGTACCACGAACCGTCCTCTCCTGTTAAACATGTACTCAAATGAGACTTTGGATGAGTAAGCTCTTCAATATTTGTGTATGTGTGTATGTGTGTATGTATGTATGTGTGTCTGCATGCCTGTGTGTATGTGTGTATATGTGTCTGTCTGTCCGTTTGTCTGCCTCCGTGTCTGTGTTTCTGTTTGTGTGTATGCGTGTGTCTTTGTGTGTCTGTGTATGTATGTGTGTGTGTGTGTTGGGCTGTGTGTCTGTGTGTGTTTGTGTGTGTCTGTGTTCATGTGTGTTGTATGTGTGTTCGTGTGTTCATCTTTTCTTGTACCACAAACAGTCCTCTGTTGTTGAACATGTACTCAAATAAGAATTTGGATGAGTAAGCTCTTCAATACTTGTGTGTGTGTGTGTGGGGGGGTGGGTGTCTTTCTGTCTGTCCGTCTGTCTGACTATGTATCTGTATGTCCGTTTCCGTGTGTCTGTGTTTGTCTGTGTTTTTGTTAGTATTGTTGCGTTCCTAAGTTACAGTGGTCAGGCTATAGTTGATGAGGTAGCATAATTATTTCCTATAGCAGACAGACAGCGTTGGGTTGATGATGTGGCATCAAGTAAAATTGTTTAGACAGCAGGAAAATGTCTTCAAGGACGAACTGACCGTCTCAGTCCAAAATGTGTCGAGTATACAAAGCACGTGTACAAGGCCAAATGTAAAAGCTGAGAATAGCACAAAGTCTCTCAAGGCCACTGTAGAGCGTCTCAGTCTGATTACATAATAGCCCTACCCCTTGACAGCTCGAAGGACACGTGGTAATTTACTACAGCCGGTCTAGTGTGGCCTTCGCTGGAGAAAGTTTGCAGTGACCCTGGTCAAGGCTGCATGCATCCCCCAGAAGGTTACTGATATGACCACGTTGGCAGGATAATGTCATGTTTTGGGATAAGCGTCCTTGGGCAGTTGGGGGTCCGGCTAGCGAGTGTAATTACTGGCACGCGTCTAGTATAAATAGAAGATGTTTATAACTGACCAGCAGTCAGTCAGAGAGTGGGAGTAGATAAGAGATTATTTGAGACTCGGGATGTGGAGTTATACTGACGCTTGATATTGGGTTGGGGGTGTTGCCGTGATACGTTCATCTGAGGATACAAGTGCACTGTATTAGTGCCATGCTACTGTTTGGAGATTAAACTGTCGTCATTTGAACTGCATCATTATTATGCCACACACCTGCGTCATCCTTCATTGTGGTTGGGTGAATGTGGACTGACTGGACTGGCTGAGAGTATAACGACTTAGTGTGAGAGTTCTGAGTGGAGAACGTAACAACTGGTGGCAGCGACGGGATAGAACTTTAACACGTGTCGAAAATAGCCCCTTCGAAGAAGAAATTTCGGCAACTCTTTAACTTGAATTTGAAATAGCGAAACTAAGAAAGCAACTGCAAGAGGCCAATGAGCAGCAAGGCAACAAAAGAACAAAGGGAAATAGCAGACCTGGCGGCTCAATACTACGAAATGGGTGTGTCGCGTCAAGGCGGAAAATGCGTTCATAATTGTGACGACTATGGTCATCTTGTGAATGACTGTCCGTTTACACCTGCAGAGGCAGAAAACATGAAATCGGAGATTTCTGCCACTCCCTGTAATCCGGAAAACTAGCGTGGACCAGCCCTTCCGACCAGGTACCGGTCCGTAAAGCGAACCACCTCGCATTACTGGAGTTTCTAATGACTGCTCCGGACTTTAAGATGTCTAGATGGGTACCATGTGATCCCGATGAATGTTCTTGCTATGACAATAAATCAGTAATGGAGGAGTTACCATGTGGAGGGTGTAGTACTTGCCGTAGGCGCCATCGAGGATGGTCAGATTTCTTCGAGGTATACGATGATAGGACGGAATTGGCGTCGGGTGATCGAGGAAAGTGTCCTCGACACCGTCATCGTGATGAAGAGGAATGCAACAAGCAAATACGACCTCCCACCAACGGTTTGCCGAAGATGGGTAGACTTTTGGTTTTGATATTGGCTATGTCTATTACTGTGATTTGTGGAATAGTAAGTACATTTGTCAGTATTTGGAGATGTGGACTATCGTATGTGAACATGTGCTTCGCTGTTATTGTGAATTGCGCCCTAGGGGTAGGACGCATTGTTGACGCACGGCTTCGATCTTTTGGTGGGGGATGGTGGCCACACCCCCTTGTTGTTGGAAACAAGCGTGCGTGTAAAAGTGGGAGACAGCGAAGACATGGAACCCGTCCACATGCCTCACGGACGAAAACTGCCGGAAATGATTACTTGCCCTGGGTCCCCGAAACGGACTCCGACGCTGGCGCTTCGCGCGCCGGGCAGCACGGAATTACTTTCGACAGTTATAACTGAGAGATCTAATGCAGAGGGATTACTCCGATATCGGTATCGTGGTACAGTGGTTGCTACAGCAGTCGGAACGACCGGATCGTACTGGTCATAGGGTTCAAAAAGACTCTGAGTGAATTGAAGCGGAGACTTCGCTGGTGCTGTTTGAAAGGAGAGAAGATTTGGCACCCACCTTGAACTTCAATTACCAGATCTGGACTGTAATTATGGACATTTTGGACATTTTGGACTCAGTTGAACTGAATTGTCATAAAACTAGAAATGTTCTGCTGTCATATTTGGCGTTATTTTTGTATGATCGATGATGGTTATAGGATGTTTATAACTGTATATAACGTTTGTTTGTTTTTAGTCATAAGAATGCTGGATAAGTCCAGAAATTTTGAGGTCGGCAACAAGATTTAATTTGTTTTTAATTTCGGAGATCGTTTAAGCTGAAGTGTTATTATGCGAAATCATAAATGAGCTTAATTTTTGTGTGTACAGCCTGTTAATTATTGGACCGCATGGTTGTTGGATTTAACTGGTTACACCGGTTATGAATACTGTATCTTATATCTTCTATTGGAATAGAGAAAGTTATGAAATTACTGTGTTATTGCGTCACCTTTAAGTTTCTTATTTTAAGTTCGGCATTTGTTTCAGTTGGATAATTTATGACAAGTTATCAGTTTTTGAAGTTAATTCTACTCGGTTGTGATTTGTTTGAGGGTAACTACAGATGAAGTATGTGCGACACTGATCCGTGTCCCGAGCAGATACCTGCTCACCAATCCTAACATGTGCTATTCTTCCCCCAGGATGAATTAGCGATCGACAGGAACCCCTCCAAAAGTTGAACTGCCCACCCCCCCCCCACTAGTAGAGTGGACCAGCCCACTCTGACCTCTACCCAGAAACCCTATGCACTTCCTCTTTCTTCTGTCAGATGTAGCGACAGCAAGACAGGTATTTTGGTTGCTCTCCAAAAATTGTTTTTGGAGTGCCCTTAGCGGCCTTTCGGCCGCCTTCTTTTCGTTTTCTTACCCTCCTTTCATTGTCGCAGCTGTGAGATGTTGTTTTCTCACGTTCCTGCGCTGGTTAAGTGGTTTTTTACGTCGCTTTTATCCCTCGCGCTGTTGAGTGTCTCAACACATCGCGCTGTGTCGCACCGCCATTGTTCCTTTCTTCGGTGCGACCGTGTCTTGCGGGCTGCGGGGTTTCTCCCCGTTCACGGCCTGCTAGCCTTCCTCTCTGTTCCGCTCGGGGCGTTGCGCCGTCTCGTTGTCATTCGGTGGTTATTGCGTTATGGTTGTTATGTTTTCTTGTACCACTGATTCGTTCTTTATATATATCTTCCCCCCTACCCATTCCGAGCCCGGAACGGCAGGGGGTCGGTTTTTTGTACCCTTACCACGTCATGACGTTATATTTCTCGTTACCATTTGTTCCATTGTATTTGGGGACCGTTTCGCGCTTTCTCACGTCATGTGACCAAAAAAGTACAGTACTTACCGAGAGAAACTTTTTTGCGCGCAATTAACGATAACGGTCCCCCACTAACGTTTTCTTCTGAGTCTTTACAGTGTTTTCACGAGGCTTTCACGCAACTGAGTTCTTACACGCTACACACCCACCAACGGGACCTACTACAGGCACGGACATGTCCCGACGATCGCTCCGAGTGGGTACGGCTCCCCACTTAACCGATCAGAGGTCGGACAGCCGCTCTGGGCGGGTACGGCTCCCCGTCTAACCGGCTCTTCTCTACGATCTACCGGGTCCCTTCTACCGGGCCAAGACTCTTCTCCGACGGTCGCTCTGGGTGGGTGCGGCTCCCCACTTAACCGATCAAAAGTCGGACGGCCGCTCTCGGCGGGTACGGCTCCCCGTCTAACCGGCTCTTATCTCCAACTGCCAGGTCCCTCTGCCAGGCCGAGGGTAATCTCCGACGATCGCTCTGAGTGGGTACGGCTCCCCACTTAAGCGATCAGAAGTCGATAGCCGCTCTGGGCGGGTAAGGCTCCCCGTCTAACCGGTTCTCACCTGCGATGACCGGGTCCCACTCTTAGGCCGAGGACACTCTCCGACGGTCGCTCTGGGTGGGTCCCGCTCCCCACCTAACCGATCAGTGATCGGATAACCGCTCTGGACGGGTACGGCTCCCCGTCTAACCGGCTCCCTTACTACCGGCTTCCGAGACCCTTTACACAGCCGTGAACTTTGTTCCGACGGTCGCTCTGCGTGATTACGGCTCCTCACTTAACCGATAGGCAGTCGGACAGCCGCTCTGGGCGGGCACGGCTCCCCGCCCAACCGGCTAGCTTTTCTGGCGCCTCGGGCGACCACGGCCTTTTTCATGTCACGGTTTACATACACTGCCACTCTGGACGGGTACAGCTCCCCGTATACCCGGCTACCGAAATCGCCACCCTGGATGGACACGGCTCTCCATCTACCCGGCTTTATCCCTGTCTAAACGGCCCGAACGGCTCTCACCGCGGATTGCCACGGATCTATATACCTCGGCCCCTATTGACAGCCGCGCTGAGCAGGTATGTCTCACCGCCTAACCGGCCCATGCTCCTATTATTGTCGCCGCTCTGGGTGGATATGTCTCTTCATCTAACCGACTATCGTTTACAGCCGCTCTGGACGGGTACAGCTCCCCGTCTAACCGGTCCATATAGGCACCACCACGGACTACTGCGTGTTTTATTTCCCTTATACTTTACGGTCCTACCGATGGGTGTCGTGTTTTCTTCTTGCGTGTTTTCGGCCTCGACAAATTTTTTCTGGGGTTTTCCCCTCTACTGTTTGCGTCCGGCGTTTCTCCTTTCCTTTTTCCTAATTTACGGTAAGTTCTTTTTTTTATTAACACTTTTCCCTCTCTCTCCTACTGCAGGTTTTCTCATCGAACGCAGGTTTACGATGGCTTCTACTTCCGCTACGGAAACCATGCCTCGATGCTCCAAGTGTCGCAAGTTCTTAGCGGCATGGGACGACCACTACCTCTGTCCCAAATGCCGACCATGTTCCTCACCGAATGCCTCACCTTGTTCGGTTTGTCGTGAGTGGGACACACCCCAACATTCCAGAGTGCGAGAGTGGCTGGAGCTCCACTCCGACTCTTCTCGCTCGGATCGCTCATCCCGTTCTAAGAAACAGTCTGGGAAGTCCGGCAAACACTCTCCTAAGAAGCGCTCCGCCTCGTCTAAAGACGCCTCTTCTAAGGACTCCTCTTCTAAGTCCAAGCCAAAGAAGAAGAAGACCAAAACGGGCGACCCGACCACCGACCCACCGTCCTCTTCCGTTACCCCGACTCCCCCTACTGAGTCGGCTCTACTGAGTCGGCTCTACCTTCCGGGCAATCGCCATTGCTGCAACCCACCTCGGGTTCTACTGGTACATCTTCGGCCACCGACCCGGCGCCCGGGTGGAACCCCGGCGCCTGGCTGCAGGTTGCTCTCCAAACGCTTTCTACCCAAGGACTCCTAACCCCGGACAGCCGTTTTGCCTCGGGTGCGTCGGGCCCCGTGCCCCCACCTCCATCGACCACACCTCCGGCACCGAACCCGGCCTCGTCGGCTCAACGCACCAAAGACGGATCCACCCGTCCCGGGACCTTACCGCATCAAGTCCACCCTTCCTCGGGCTCCGGCACCGACCACGGCACAGAGGTCTTTGATGTGTATACCGACAATGATTCGGACTATGATTACCGACGCCCTTTTCACGGGACTACTCGTCGGGGCACGCCAGCTCCGACTCGCCAGGCGTCTTCCGCCGGCCATGCCCCACCGGACTCTCCACCACCTCCCCCTCCGTCTGATCCCGATTCTGACCCTGCCTCAGGTACGGAGGAACCGGACTGGAGACTGCCGGCCAGTGAGGCAGCTCGGGCGACGGAGATTCTCCGCCATTACTGGCCGGATCTCGTCCCCCCGCCCGACCCGAAGCCCTCCACCGACTCGACCCACGGCCTTCCATCTTTCCGTAGGGTCACGGGTCTGGCCAAGACTGACGCCACTCCTCGGGGCATCCTCCTTCCGGGGTCGTTCTCTGAGGAGTTTTCCCGTCAGGCCGGCCATCGCCGTACACACAACCCCGCACCGCGGGCCCTTACCTCGGCGTTTCGCGTCAGCGGTCCGGGATTTGATAAATGCCTACAATCCCCTCGCATCCCCCCGGAGCTAACCAAACTTGGGGAGTCCCTGTTCCACAGCCAGAATCCTGTGAAGGCCAAAGAGTTCCGTTCGATTGACGACATGTTGTATTGGTTAGACAAGTCAGCTCGAACGTCAATGCGCCTGGCAGTATACCAAAGTGTTCTGGTCGAGTTGCTTACCCAGGCAGAGGACCTACAGGTTACGGAACAGGATAAGATCGATGTTGTCCGCATTCTGGGGCTCATTGCTGATCTCATGTGGCAACAGTCTTCGAGAGCGGCGATCTACGCCACATGGCAGAGACGTATGCGAACCGTACAAGCACTCCGCGTCGCCTGCCTTTCAGGCCATCCCGATCGAAGGCGCGGACCTTTTCGCCGGCCAGCTCAATTCCCTTCTAGACTCGGAACTAGCCGCCGAGAAAAGAGCCTCGGAGACGGCGAAACAACTCAAGGCCTCCCAGCCTTCCTCAGGCCGTCGTTTCCGCTTCGCGGGCATACCATCGGGTCGTCGCGAGCCACCCTCCTCGCATCCACCTACCTGCACACAAGAAACTCCACGGTCGTCCTACCGTCCACCCTCTAGGGGTCGTTCGTCTAACTCCACGCGACCGGGTTCTTTTCGTCGCCCAGCGCCGTCCCGTCCCGCCTATTCCGGCAACCGTCAGACATCCAGGGGTCAACGTCGCCCACGACGTGGGTTCTGACTCCCACTCTTCAATCTCAGCCCAGGGCCCGGGCCCCGTGGGAGGCAGGCTTCGCGCCTTCGCCCACCAGTGGCGCGTCTTTACCGGCGACAAGCTCGTTCAATCAGTCACGTCTGCCGGCTTTTCAGTGCGACTCAACCCCTTTCCACCGGGTTTCACTCTACGTCGCCACACCCGCCTCCCACGGGACCCCCGCCAAGCCCGCGATCTACGCTCGGAGATCGAATCACTTCTTACAAAGCGGGCAATTATTCCGGTACCAGACTCACCCTCACTCCTACTCTCGAGCGTGTTCCTCACTCCCAAACGCACGGGGGGATACCGCATGATCCTAAATCTCAAACCTCTCAATACGCTAATCGACGCCCCCAAATTCCGCATGGAAACTCGGCGATCCTTCCTCAACTATCGCCGTCCGACTGGGCGATAAGCGTAGACTTAAAAGATGCTTATCTTCTCGTCCCGATTGCCGAATCGTCCATCCCTCTTCTCGGGTTTCACGTAGACGGACAACGTATTGCTACCGGGCTCTACCCTTCGGTATCAAGACAGCTCCGTGGATCTTCACACGAATCGTACGCGCTGTCGCAGCGGAACTTCGGAAGAAGGGCCTCCGCCTTTTTTGCTACCTGGACGACTGGCTGTTGGTCGCCAGATCCAAAACCATCCTTCTTCGTCACCGAGACCTCCTCTTACAGGTCATTCAAAACCTCGGTTTTCTGGTCAACTGGGAGAAATCCGCTCTCGAACCGACCCAACACCCGACCTTCCTAGGCGCAGTTCTCAACCTGCCGGGGACACGGGCTCGCCCCGCAGATCACCGCATAGTATCCCTGATCACACTGGCGCGGTCGCTAGTCGGCCTTCCGTTTGCCCGAGCGAAAGTCTGGCTCCGCCTTCTCGGACTCATGGCCAGTCTGGTAGACCTGGTCGTCGACTGCCGGTTCCACATGCGAGTTGTCCAATTACACGTACTTCACTACTATCGACCAGCCCGAGACTCCCCACGGAAACGGATCCCCATGTCCGGAGAGGTTTGCCCGTTCCCTGCTTTGGTGGTCCCGTCCGACTCACTTGCGCGCCGGGAAACTCTTTCAGCGTCCTCCACCCGCCGAGGTCATCACGACGGATGCATCCCTTCTCGGGTGGGGAGCTCATCTCGGGGAACACATACTCCACGGGACATGGCGCACCTCTCAGAGCCTTCCTCACATCAACAGGCTAGAACTCCGGGCGGTCTCGCTAGCCCTCAAAGGCTTCCTTCACCTTATCGCCGGCAAATCTGTCCTGATCAAGTCGGACAATGCGACTGTAGTGGCCTACATCAACCACGAGGGTGGCACCCGGTCACGATCCCTCTGTCGTCAGACCCTTCGCCTTCTCCGATGGGCCAGGCGCCACCGCATCCTCCTTCGTGCCTCCTTTCTTCCGGGCAAGGAGAACATTCTGGCAGATTTCCTCTCCCGGGATCGTCAATCCCCGACGGAGTGGCAGCTCAATCCCACGATCGCCAACCATCTCTTCCGACTCTACGATACCCCACGGGTCGACCTGTTTGCGTCCATCCTCAACGCTCAACTCCCGGTATTCTGCACCCGCTACAGGGAGCCTCAGGCGTGGGCGACCGATGCGTTCTCGATCCCATGGACGGGGTTCCTCGCTTACGCTTTCCCTCCATTCCCCCTCATTCCACGGGTTCTGGAGAAGGTCTATCAGGACAAGGCGAACATTCTTCTGCTGGCGCCCTTCTGGCCTCGACGACCCTGGCTTCCCCTGCTCGCCGATCTCCTGGCAGGGACTCCGACCACACTCGTCCCACACCACGACCTCCTCAGTCAGCCGGGCTCTCAAATTCATCACCCACACACGGAGACACTACACCTCGTGCTTTGGCCGCTCTCAGGTTGCAGTCTCACAAGGCAGGCCTTTCTACAAGAGCTACCGACATGCTTGCCGAATCCCTTCGGGAATCCACCCGACAGACTTACGATTCTAGACTCCAACCCTATTTCGCCTGGTGTGACAGTCTTTCGATCGATCCGGTTTCATGTCCTCTAGGTCCCTTATGTGACTTTTTTATTTCATGCTTCGACAAGGGACTATCACTGGCGACTCTCCGGGGCTACCGATCCGCTGTCGGATCCATTCACACCGGTTTCCCCGATGGCTCTGACATCTCGTCTTCACCGTTTCTTACCAAACTCTTCCGATCGTTTTTTCTCAAACGTCCTCCCGCCCGCTCCCTTCTTCCATCCTGGAGCCTCCCGCGGGTCCTGCAAAGCCTGGCGTCTCCACCATTCGAACCTATGAGCGACGCTTCACTACTCGATGTCTCCATTAAGACATGCTTCCTCGTCGCCATAGCCTCGGGCCACCGTCGAAGCTCGATCCACGCTCTATCAACGGCTCACGGTCACTTACGATTCGAACCAAATCAGGTCCGCATGGTTCCGGAGCCCTCCTTTCTCGCTAAGAACCAGACTCCCTCCTCCGGTCCGTGCGAGATTGTTCTCCCTTCTATTCGGTCTGCCTCCTCAGTCCCCGAGGATAAACTCTGGTGCCCGGTCCGGGCCCTTCGATGGTACCTCAGCCGCACCAAACCACTACGACACTGCCCGAATCTGTTCATCTCTACCGTCGTCCCACATGGCCCTGCCTCACATGCCACCATCTCACGTTGGCTAGTCTCAGCCATCAAAGCCGCTGGCGACGACGCATTCTCTGAGGCTTTGGGTAACATCCACGGCCATACCACTCGCTCTCTCGCCTCTTCATGGGCTCTGTTCAACGGGGCATCAACTGCCGGGATTCTCCAGGCAGCCTATTGGTCGACGCCCACTACCTTCACTTCGACCTACCTAAAAGATGTGATGGCCGCTGAGGGACGATTTGGCAGGTCAGCTCTCGCGGCGGCGGAGCTTGGACCCTCTCATTAGGTGAGTCGTCGCTCCCCTCAGCATTTTCTTCCGTGCTACTCTAGCACATGTTAGGATTGGTGAGCAGGTATCTGCTCGGGACACGGATTAGAATGGTCAGTAGTGACCATCTTATCCGTTAGCAAGCAGTACCTGCTCACCAACATCCCTCCCTCCTTCCCCTTCGCTCCGACTTGTTCCGAGCATCAGAAAGAGGAAGTGCATCAAGGGCGTAGGCTGGTTTGGGCACGGGGAGGTGCACATCTTGGGAAGGTGGAACTAAAGTGCCATGGGGAGGTGCACATTTTAAGGAGGTGGAACTAAAGTTGAATAAATAAGGGCGTTGAAAGCAGAAAAAGTGGTGCAAATTTACGTTTTCCTTGCCAGGGGCGGAACTGGCCTATGGCTCTGCGGGGGGGGGGGGGGGTGCACGTGCACCCAGTGCACCCCCCAGCCTACGCCCTATGTGCATAGGGTTTCTGGTAGAGGTCAGAGTGGGCTGGTCCACTCTACTATGGGGGTGGGCAGTTCAACTTTTGGAGGGGTTCCTGTCGATCGCTAATTCATCCTGGGGGAAGAATAGCACATGTTAGGATTGGTGAGCAGGTACTGCTCGCTAACGGATAAGATGGTCACTACTGACCATTCTAATCGTACACATTTAACGAATTTAATGTTTACATTGTAATTATGGTTATTGGTACGAAAGAAGTTAATTTAACTTGGTTATTGGCTTGAGAAATTTCCACGTTTTAGTTGGAATTCATTTATTGTGGTTACTCCTTTGATTTT
>JZLH01S0248692.1:34576-50326 GCA_001188425.1 Eucidaris tribuloides
CAATAAGACCTGACAACTACTCTCTATTCGAAATATATGGACATGCTTTTTTATTCTCATCTAGCAAACCTTCAAATGTGTGGTATCAAAGGAGTACTCACTAAACTATGTCAATCGGCCAGATTTATATTCACTTAAGTGAAATAGATGGTGCACACTCATGACTTATTTAAACCAATAAGCTCATAATTTAATATGAGTGTTTTTATGTCAGAAATAAGATCGTAGATGGTTATCCAACAATCTCGGGTATATGGGTAGATGTCATGATTTGATATTGATTAAGTATGTACATGTTTTGTTATCATTTTAACACAAAGTATATTTAACATCTTTAGCGCAAGGATCTTGCTACCAGATGTTTTTATTTGATTATATTTTCAAGACATTATATACCAATGACAGAATGATAAAAAAAAACAATAAGACCTGACAACTACTCTCTATTCGAAATATATGGACATGCTTTTATATTCTCATCTAGCAAGCCTTCAAATGTGTGGTATCAAAGGAGTACTCACTAAACTATGTCAATCGGCCAGATTTATATTCACTTAAGTGAAATAGATGGTGCACACTCATGACTGATTAGCTGCATGCTACACAGAATGGAACAAACATAACTATTTTAAAGGTATTTAGTAATGTTTCGAGTTTCACAAAAAAATCTGAGCTACGTGATCCTTATGCTACTAGTGTCTCGCATAAGATCTAAAAACAAGATCAAAACAATCATCAAGTGCTTTTAAAAAGTGAAAATGAATGAGTTACCATTTCAGTTTTTCTCCCTAGACTGCTGTGATGTAGACATTTTCGTCCCCAGAACATTAACTCATGTGCCGATATTTAACTCCACATATTATGCTCGTGGCAGCATATCTTTCTAAACTTTTGTGTTCTAGGAATTTGTCAATTCAAACATTATCACGTCAGTTAGATCAAAGTTTGACCATTTTAAATTAGACTTGAACCATGATATTAAAAAATGGCTTAAACAGTAATTAGTTTAACCCTATAATTAAGTCAGATATCAAGGTGTTACCTTTTTTTAAAATTTGGCTTCCACGTTAATAATCAGTGTCTTTAAGTGGTAATCCTGCGTCCCAATTATTAATCTAACATTTCGACAATAATACATCGCTGACGTATGATGACAAATTTGTTTAACTTACATTTAAATCTTGTCGAAACAGACGCTAACATCAGACAAGTATGACGAGGGTTTCTTGACATCCGGGACACTGAGTCTGTGGGGTAAGTTGTTCAAAAGTATGAAAGTGGTCCATAGTTTACTCATATACATAAGAGAAAGCTTAGTGTAAGAATTGTATCGTGGCTGTGACAGTTGCTTGTATGGCTTTATCACCACCAACATGCAGTCCGCATAATAAGTAGCCTGTCTTGCAGATTCTAAACGGCTTGTAACCAATTACAGTCCTGGACAAAAGTTTAGAGTGTGTTTATTAACTTTATTTCTTTCGTAGCCCTGTTTTAAAGTGCAGTTTTTCAACGAATAATGATCAATTACCCATGCAGAACATATCATTACTAAGTTCAAATGAGCTCGACTCAGGGGCGGCGCCAGGGTAAAATTTTAGGAGGGGCGAAATCGGCCGTCGGGAAATTTTGTCTGCCAAACAAATTTTTTTACTAGCCAAATTGCAAGCCGAACAGCGTACAAGCTGGGGCAGGGGGCCGACGACGACAAAAAGCATTTTTTTGCTCACCATTTTTTTTTTGTTTTACGAGCAAAATCAATAACAATAGGAGGGCGATATTTTCGAAAAACAGTAAAATTCCCGTCATTTTAAAAATAAAAAAAGGGGGTGGCCGCCCACCCCCTGACCCCCCTGTGGCGCCGCCCCTGTCTCTACTTTAGGACAAGAAACATTTTCCTGATATGACTGAAAAGTGCATTTGGTAAAAAAAAAAATTCCAAACTTTTTTCCATGACTGTATATGGTTTGAACTTTACGTTTATTTCTAGATTTCTTGATCCACAGATTTCTGCTGGTATTGAAATATTATTACCAAAAAAAATCTCAATCTTTATGATGTGAGTTTACTTGAAAATTGTACAACATACATTAAGTGATTCTGACAAAATGATTTAACCGTTTAATCTATATGGAAAAAATATGTGTGTGTTGCGCAGTGGCGTAGCTAGGATTTTTTATTATCATTATTATTTATTTCGGCAAATCAAAAAGTACAAAATACAATCATATGACACATAAATGTACATAACACAATTCAGAAATGTGCATCCACTGGACTGCCGGGGTCAAAAAAGTTAATTAAATAACTGTATTTTTATAGCAGGGGGGCACTGGGGGGCCTTGAAATTTTGTAAGGGGGCACCAAAATAATTTTTTTTGCTTCATTTATGATTTTGTGGGGGGCACCTGGGTAGCACACGAAAATTGTGTGGGGGGGGGGCACGTGCCCTCAGCCCCCCCCCCCCCGCCCCCGTAGCTACGCCCCTGGTGTTGGGGGAGAAGGGGGGTGTCTTCGTTGAACAGAAACTCTGGATCCTGCAAAATTTATACAATATGAAACGACATTTTTAAACATATAGCTCCAGCTCTGACGTGTTTTACATTAACCTAAATCTAAATGTTTTCCTTTTAGTGGGAGACGGTAGGGCGTAAAAAGGGCTGTTTGGTTCAGATTCTTCTAAAAGCACCAAATTTGGTTCATATGTCGACCATACCATACTATTACCATTTTTGACGGGCGCCAAGAAGGGCGCCCTCTGGGGGCGCCATTTTCGTTAAAAATCCAATATGGCTGTCATCAGAGCTAATTTCAGCTCCAGTTTCAAATTAAAAGGTCCATTGTGATAAAAGTTTGTGTTTTAGGGGTTTTCAGGGTCACAGAATCTGATTCTGATGTTATTTTATTGATATGATGTCAGCATTTTGCCTAGGATTTTATTAAGATTCATACATTAACAAAACCTGACATATAGGGCATCTTGAATTGTTGCCTACAGTGGTGATACATGTATAAGGATTCTGAGATCAGAATGTTATGATTCTTACAAACAGTAATTAATTTGGCCCATTTGTGTAGGTTCACACTCGTCTTCCTTTTATCTGCACCTAGACAAGCACCAGTCACAATATTGATAAAATCCAACATGGCCACCATCTGGGTTAGATGGAAATGTGATTTCAATATCAATGGTCATAACGGCTAAAAAGGGGACATATTTGGGATATCACACCATACTAAAAAAAGGAGGAAATTGGACAGGCTAGAATCCCTATGGAACAACACAGATAATGTATCACGTAGGATCTTTCCAAAAGCACAAAATACATGTATGTACCCGCAGGACATGTATTACTCGTTTTAAATCTATTGTTGGGACCTTTATTCCTGCAGCCAAAGGACGTAAACAATCATTGTCTGATATATTTTTTTATAGAGTTTTCATCTTATAGGGTGTAAGTTATGCTATCCATGGTGGTATGGACGTATCAGTTTTAAATATTCAAACATCTCCATTCCCCAATATATGTACTTATGGAGTCTATCTTCTTGTGTTAAGGCCTTTGTAACAAAAACAAATCTTTAATTGCTTACAAATCCTGTAAATCAAAGATGGCGTCCAAAATGGCTGTACCACCAAACGGCAGTGGGCATACTAGTAAATTGATCATTATTCATCTCTGACAAGAAACTCTGGTGTCTATCTCCGTGTTTTATGAGTCAGTGAATAATATGAAACCATTGAAATATTAATTGCTTATTAATAGAATCATTGCAAATCCAAAATTGCTTCAAATATGACTGCCAATATGTCTCTTATTTTGATAAAAAGATCGGTCATAATGATGTGAATTTACTATCTTCCATTCAGTTTTAGGGATTTGACAATCCAGTTACACAAGCAATAGTGGGTACAATTTTTGAAAGGGGACAATATTTTCAAAGGTGGCATCAAAGATGAGCAACAAAAGTTATTTTATGGCTGTACAAATTAATAATTTACTGTCTAATAAATGAGTGACCTCAGTGATCACTCAGGGATCTGACGTTAACATTTGAGGTGGACCAGCCCTAGTTATCCCTCAAAGACTGCCTGTAAATATTTTTGAAGAAATATGTTAAAGACTACTTTCCATGATACACACCATACCAACTGGACGTTCATAGGAACGCATGGAAGTCGGGATAAGAAGAAAAAAAACTAACAATTTCTACTACAACTACAGTGTAACTGATGGTCACTTTGACAATGCAGATATACCAAATGTATTTCTATGCAACATAACTGCCAGAGAGGTTACATGTATGTTGGAAACTTTGAAAACTTATGAAAACCTTGAAATTGATAACTAGCCTGGCTGCATTCCTAATGAATATGCGATCATGGCAATTGTGGAATAAAAATCTAAATCATGAGATCTTAATTCTTACGATATATGATTAGGGAAAATAGTGATTTTGTACAATTATTGTATGCTATATGATTATTCAATGACAGATGTTTGCACTTGTTTTCATTGGTAATATTAATCCTAAATATGTATACTAGAAAATCGTACAGGGAGATACAAAATTGTAAAAATTAAAGCCATGACCCATGTAAAACTATATATATATAATATATATAGTATATTATAAGTAGTATTTGATTTGGGCACCATTATGATGAATAGCGTCATGCGCAGTGTTTAAACTGACTTATGGCTAACTAATAGACTTTAAAACCTCACAAAACTAGTGCCAGAACGGTTCAGACAACCAAAATCATAAACTCCTGCTATAAATTAACATGTATTAAAATTTGCTGACTTAAAGTTTATTACTGAAACATAGTGGCCATTTGGCACACAGCGTGGATGCCAACTTGGATTTGGAGAATTTTCTTTTAGCAATCGACAACATTCTAAGCTGTTTCAATGGAATCATTGCCCCTCAAACCGTGGGTTTGGCCACTTTCAGTTATTGCAGGCCATTTTGAATGCCATCTGCCCATCTTGGATTTGGAGGGTTTGTATGCAATCATGGTCTTTATTATTTTCAATGGAATTCATTGAGCCCTGAAACATGGGGATGGACCCCCAAATTACTACAAATAAATAACAAGGGATTTTGGTCACTTCTTTTGTCCAACAGCCATTGTTAATACCATTTTGATTTTTAAATATTGAAAATTGCCGCAAATTAGAAGTCCACACCACTCTGAATATCATAGATACACTTTAAAGATGAATAATAAGCAAAGAAAAAAGAAGACACTTTGTGATTTTAAGCCAAAATTTGGTCTTTGGCTGCTGTCCGTCCTCCGTCTGTCACTGCCAATGAAACTTGAATAACTTTGCGACTATTTGCCCCTTTGTAATCAAACTTGGTCGGCAGATATTATACACGGAACTCATTCTTATTTTGGTTCAAAGGTCATGTATGTAGGTAAAGGTCAAATGAGGTCAAATTTTAAAATGTACCCGCAAGTTTCTACTGGAGTTGGTATAGCTTTGAAACCATTAGCTCATGTGGTAACCAAACTTGGATGATAGAGTAGATGCCCTACAGGGACCTCAAAGTTATATTGGGGTCAAAGTCATAAGTACATGAAAGGTCAAATGAGGTCAAATGTTAACATTAGGGGTGAGTTATGGCTATCGCCATGTTTCTGTAAGTTTTTACTGGAGTTGGTAGCTTTGCAACCATTAGTCATGTGGTAACCATTAAACCTAGATGGTAGATGCCCTAAAGGGAACTCAGTTATATTGGGTCAAAGGTCACGTAAATAGATTAAAGGTCAAATGAGGTCAAACTTTAACATTATGGGGCACGATACATTATGGCTATCGCCTTTTCTACTACTCCATGCACGTGTTATTTATGCCAACCCCCACCCCCTAATATAAAAGGGGGGTTATTAATAATCATATTTATGAACCCTATAATGACCCTAGGGAAAAATTTTGATATCAAATCAATAAAGTAACATCAGAATCAGATTCTCTGGCCTTGAGAACCCCTTTGGACCTTTCTGAGTTGAAACTATAGCTGAAATTAGCTCAAATGGTGGCCATATTGGATTTTTAACGAAAATGGCGCCCCAGAGGGCGCCCTTCTTGGCGCCCGTCAAAAATCGCAACAGTGTGGTATGGGTGACATGTATAACAAATTTGGTGCTTTTAGAAAAATCTGAACCAAAATATCCCTACCGTCTCCCACTATTTCTTATCAAAACGCATAGGAGCGAGCCCGGCTGATCTTTGTACCGGAAACGCTTATTATGGATGCGAGCGCGGTGGCACAGCAGCCAATGTGGTGAATCCGATCCAGTCGGCTAGACTGCGAACGGTCGGCTCGTTCGCATTCAAATATGGACGCGTGGAAGTGGAAGCCAAGATGCCGACTGGTGATTGGATATGGCCAGGTATGACGTCATGAATGAACATGGATGGAGGCACTTGCCAAAGATATCAAATCCATTTTGGATAACACTTCTCCTTTTCTTTTCTGTTAAGTTTCCTTTTTAGTCAGAAAAATGAGTAATTTTGTCAATCGTACTTAAACGTCGTGAAACTGATAATTTATGTTTTTTTTTATTTTGTTGTTTAAATGTGATTTTCGCCTAGATTTTTCGTTCTCTAAATGTATTGCCGACTTTCCGTTTTCCTTTTAAAAACTCGCACTGAATCTGGTATTGTTACACATAGTCTGTCAATTCAGAAACATGCTCGGGTGGGAGTGAACATCAAACAAAAATAAGGAACAAATAATAAAGGTGTTTAAAACATTAATGCAATTCACATACTGAATTAAGGCGCAGAAAATTTAAAAGATATAGAAGATAGCACAAACGAGTGGTGTTTCGAGTGTTTACTTCACTTAAATGATAAGAGAAAAGCACCACTACCGCACTCGTCAATATATTCAAAACTTTTGAGGGTCGAAGTTTTACCAACAGGAATACCATTATTTACCGGCCCAACCAATAGTGACTAGATCCAGAGTGTAAAATAACACCGAAAAATGTAACATCGCAGCGTAATGTATTTAGATAATAGGTCTAACATCTGGAACGTATCTTAATACAGTAATTTCGTAGTGAAAAAACGTAATTGTAACTTAGATACGCAGTGCATTGAGGTAAAACTCGCCATATCGTAAGCAATAACTTGACTCGAATGCAGAATTGCGCACTGCTTAAGCGTAAGAATGGGCTGTGACTAAGGCAGATAACAATGGGCGCTACAATGTTTTTGGTTTTTTTTTGCCGAAAGAGTAAGCCAGATATGCAATTAAGGACAGGTAGCGGTCGCTTGTTATGCAAATCTAGCAAGAACATGAAAAACACGGAAAGCTAATACATTAAATTTATTCATTTTCAATTGTTACACCCCAGCTTATTTGCTTAGCTCACGCAGAGCCTGAACATAATCGAGATATGTAATCTGGCCGGCATCTGGAGAAATTGACTAGGTGGAATGTCAGAGGTAGAAAACGGATACTTTGCATGTGCATTAGCGAGAGAAAAAAAAAATAAAGCAGATTATTAGCTATAATGCGTTTGTTTTTAAGATGAATTAAGAAACGATAGGATAGTTGGAAGGCAGTGCTCATTATGGAGAGCTAAATTAATCTAGATCAAGTAGTCACTATTTTCCGGAAAGATCTTTGCTTGAAAAATATGTGGTAAAAAAAATCATTTTGAACAATTACCATCTGACAGTGCAAATTGATTGTATAGCAGGCTTTGATCTAGTGTATGGCCAATTCTGTTAAGTCGATACTTATTAAGATTGTGCAGTAGCTAGATCATGCTGCTTCTCTCACAGAGTGACACAAATTCAAGAGCAATCTTTTGCAGACTAAATTGGTATTAATGTTATGCAACATCATTTGTTCTTACGGGGGGGCTTCAAATAGGTTGTCCAATTATAGCCTGTATACCGTCTATGGCCATAAGAACAGTGGGTCCTACATAATCAAAGGGGCGTAGCGGGGTGGTGTGAGTGCAAACATAGTGCAGCGTCAGCGGGCACCATACCGCCCCCCACCGCAGAGAGCCATAGGGGAGTTCCACGCCTAATTAGGCAAACACGTAAATATAGCACCAACTATTTTGCTTCAACGCCTGAATTTTACTCCACATATAGGCACTCCCTAAGATGGTCACCTCAACCTGTTCAGCCCTCCCCGAGATGTGCAGCGCTGCCACCTAGGCTCGCAAAACCAGCCTACCCTGCTAAAGTGTTCAAATTTTAAACAAGCCTTTGCTTAAGCGGGAGTTATAATTAGAACTCATGTTCTAGTACGATTGCATCAAGGGATTTAAAATCATGACAAATATCGGGCGAATAGAATCAAATAACTGATATATGAGCCTCTGAGCCAGATCCCTACACGGTAGCAATGGAACGAACATTCCAACGATACAGCACTGTATTAATGGCGGTGTTGCAGCCTATGGCGGAGCTTATCTGTAGCGTTGTCGTAGATCTGTCGATAGTTCTATACAATAATTGAGGATTTTTTCGACGATAAAGCTTGGGTAGAAGGCCCGCCTGCCCCCTCGGCCTGCGCACGCCGCCGCCCGTAATGTATGAATATATGAACAATACATATAGTTGGAGTTTAATACGTTGTCAGTTTAAGTCAATAGCATAATGCATATCTGGGATCATAGCCATAATAGGCGCTACGACGGAGAGTTAAAGTATGACGTATGATCACATATGTATCTAGGCTGTTGATTGTACCTGCTAATAAGTAATAAAACATGTTGTATAGGAGTGCAGATGACAAATCGAGTTCTGACTTCAGCGAAGGCTATTAAGTTGTGTTATGATTTCGATGAAATGCAAATACTTATGGCAAAGTGCTAATAACTAGTAATTGGAAGTCTGGAAAGATGTTTTACTTCTTTGCATTTATGATCATAATTATTTACAATATAGCATTCACTATAGTCGCTGTGAGTTTTCTTAATGTGAAATAATCGATTAAAATGAGCTCGATAACCCTAAATAAAGACAAACATTGTCAATTCTGTTATGTTAAGTCACTCTAACATATTTACATTACGCATCTGAAATTTCGACATTTTATAGACTAATTATTATTTCAATCACTTCAATTTAAAGGAAATCTTTGCTGGCGGCATATTAGAATAATTTACTTATATAGTAAAGTTAATAGGCACATATGGTCTGCGTAGAACGTGAAGTCTAAGTATAAGCTTATTGAAATATTTAGTTTAATTGGCGTGTAGTGGACGGCAGAGATTCGCCGTACAGCACCAAAACCCATATCAAAAAATGATCTAATTATCACATAAATTTGAAAAATAATATGCTATTTGCACCTCAATTTTCAGCAGAGACATTAAAGTTTTGTGTAAGGAGTCAGTCAGTATGAAGATAAATATTCAAATATTGCTATTACGTGAAAATATGTTCTTTTTTAAATCATGTAAAACATGATTAAAGCATTGTTTTTTAAAAGTGATATCAAAGACATAGCAAATTTACAAAATTTTAGAAAGTGTAACTATGATATGTACCTGTACGCTATCCGCCAGCAGATTCTTAAGCTGCACAGTTACAGGCAAGGATTGTATGGCCATTTTTGTGAATTGGCCATTGACTGTGCGTACCATTAGTTCGGGCGTACGACGTAGAGTTATACTACCACTTTTATGAGTAGGCGATGAAGTGCAAACAAGTCAGTAAATTTGCATAGAACCAGGCCGCATAGAACATACGTGAAATTAGTAAAAATGCAGAGTGCAGGTGCTCGCCTAGTAGTTAAATGCTATAAAATATAATTTCTGGAAATGGTCAATCAAAAGTCCAGTTGTCTGTTTGACAAACATTATACTATGGCAGCTGCATATATAAAAAAAAAAAGTCAGAGAATAACGAACTTAGTCAAAAGTGAGGTTAATTTAAACATAATGCTTATACATTGAGTAAGACGCAATTTACACAGTAACACACAATTATCGTCACTTATTAACACAAGTATAAACAATAATAAGTGGTATGTTAGCTTAGTAAAGCTTGATTTTTTATATGCATGAATTTGTTTAGCCTCTGGTAGATCTACTTTGTAGATTCAGATAACATAGTAACGTGAGCGCGGCAATAGCGCACAAATCGCACAGTACAGTAGAAGCCGCTATATACTGCACTGTCTAAACTGTGGCTGGCGATCATGACAAAATAGGGCAACGATCACTGAGGGCGTAACGGTAACGTCACGCACTTTGCAGGGGGCGCCATAGTAAGATGTCTATGTAAAATGCAAGCACTTGGCATTAAGCTAGACTGCTCAAATTTAATATACGAGAACGTTAGTATTTTCTAATGCGAACATGGTGTAAGGGTGAAATTATGTCTGCTTTGGGCCATGTGAAAAAAAAGGCATGATGATTGATGATAGTTATTGCGCTACAGACGTCTAAAGCATTAATAAAAGTAGAGTGGCCGTACTCGGTATTCAGACTAATTCCATCGCAGAGAATACTAGGCTATAAATATGCTAAAAATAGCCAACCATGTAACAATTGAGCAATCTAGAAAAAATCAGCACTAAATATTACATTACGAACGCACTGTCTGACTAATTATTCGCAACTGTGGCACAACCCGGGCGTGATAAAGAATGCGTGAAGGACTATATGTTCACATATATCAGCATCGAATAAAAGCTGAGAAAGCGCAGACAATAATTGGGAAGTATAAATTTCACAGGCTGGGCTTAATTAGATTGATATTTTACAGCATCTAAGGCATTATGCCGATTGCATCCAATAAGTAGCTTACTGGACCTCACCGTAGAGAGGACATTGCGGCCGATTGAAATTGTACGTGCCGGCCTATAGGAGCGGATAATCCGCGGCACCGAAGCATCTCCAATTTTGACAATACGCTAAGCTTCAAGAACACCAGGCTGCTGGGCCATGAATGGCTCAGGCATGCCCCAGATGTTACATATTCTGGGCTTGCTAGCAATATGGCGAAGTCGCAATGTAGTTAATTGTCTAGCCATGTTCTTTCCAATATCGACGCCAATAGTGGAGTCGATTTGACGATGTTACAAGTATGGCTTCGCAAGTATAAGCTCCTAATAAAAAGTGATAGCGAGCAAACAGTATTCATGCAATACTTCTGACTAATTATTGTTGATAAATTAGCTCATTCTCGACATTCTGTGTCGATGTAGACTTAACTTCTATCAATTACTAATCGTATAAATATGCGGCGTGCTATACAGCAATTCATTACACATATATGTATACTAGCGAATATGTGTAGAATTCCATAGTACGGGTTGGCTGCGTCCAGAAAAGCAGTAACTCGTATCAGATGGTGGTGTTGAGGCTTCACGAATACGACCTGAGGTAGCCATATGCTAGGCCTATCAAACGAAATCGCGCAAAGTAACCACATAGCTACCAATGAATTGAAGCAGCATTTAACATCATATATATAAGACTGCGTGTAATTTAATCTGAGAGGAGACTAACTGACAAATATTATTTTTTGCTTTCTATATTCTTTGCATACTTTGCTTGCCTGCTTGTGTTAATTGAAAATCTGTGAGGAGTTTTGCAATAATATGATGTTTAAACATAAGCACACTGTCTTTATTATGTGTCTACGCTGTACAAGAGGTGAAGAGAAAATAATAATATTATGTTAGCGATTGTATGAATATTTATAATCGGAAATAAATGATGGGCACGGTTATGCAGCAGCAGTACGGTGACGATCAAAGGTTAAGGGAATGAAAATCCCAGAAGCATTCAGAAATAGAGAACAATAAAGAGCGATAAAAATAATGAAAAAGTGTGAACTAAATTTGACTGGACACGTTCAAGAGTTATGAATGTTCAAAGCCAATTAACTTTTTATCGAAGACTCACCTTGCATTGGCAATTCTAACCAACTTGTCTCATTAAAGTGTGGAGAACTTCCCGATTGGTTTTGCAGTGCAAATTTTCGGCAAATACATTTTTTTTCTTAACAATCGAGTGAGATAATAACCAAATCTTTTCAGAAAAAGCTAAATAATTTTTGCCGTACGTACTTGCACAACGAGCAAGAGAAAAATGGATTTTCGTTTAATTAAAATGAGAATACAGGAAAATTATTGTGTACAAACAATGGAGATATAATCACGACTTTCATTCAAACAGTCGTAGAGTTGCTAATTTAAGAATCCTCCTATCTATACAAGATTAAAAAATTTGAAACATTCAAACTCTTGAACGGTTCAACCAAATGCCAAACTTTCAGTGTTTTAATTATTTATTGTTCGGCTATCATCTGAATGCAGGAAATACCTGGTTGCATTCCACTTAAAAAAGTTGTCGTTACAAAATAAGAAGAACAAAATAATGTTCATAAACTAAATGTGGCTGGACATGTTAATTTCGTATAGAATGATTTTCTGTAACGAATGAATATTGTTGGCATGTTAATTTTGGCATCAGGATGAGATTATTACAAAATTAAATCGAACAAAATAATTGGTAGGGAAATTTATATAAAATAATATTTTTTCTCTTCAAATTCAATGCAAAAATATTTTTTGACACAAAATAACTTTCAATCGTTTAATAACTTTGTAACAGAAACGAGTTTGAGTGAATTTTGTCTCAAAATGAGGCAATGTAAGACAGGAATCACAGAAAATAATTGTGAAAACTTGACGCGCAATGGGCTCGTTCGATTACAATCAATAGCAACTGGTTTTATTAGCATCAGTAAATCAGGCATGGAATTTAGCAAGAAAAAGCATTCATAACCAGCAGAGATTTTTGCTTGTTTCTTTGCAAGCAAATGCTCACAAACTTTCCATAAAAAGCATATTGGTTGGTTGGTGGGTGAGGTAATGTCTGTTGAATCTCAAAGTTAGTGTTTATTATCCCCATCCACAATATTTATGCCGTCAATTTCGCCACTTGACATCAGATGAAATTTATGTGAATATGATACTTTTACTATTTCGGATACGCATTTAACATGGAAACTACATACAATACATTTAATGCAAAACTCCACGTAAGAAACCATTGCAAGAAAATGATTGTGCCATTGTGGCCACGCTGTCTCGTCCTGCCGAAGGAACAACACACACATCCACAACACAACACCACACAGCAGACACACACACACACACACACAGCAACAGGACACACACACACACACACACACACACACAGCACACACAACAGTCAACACCTCACTCACAACACAAACACACACACACCACACACAACACACACACACACAGCACACTTGTCGTCAAAAGGTGTTTTACATCAAAAGAGCGAACACAGTGTGGCACTAAGCATTTATCTTCTAACCGTGTTACACCGTGGTTTTACACTTTGATCACTGTGTGGTCTTATACCCTTAATTAGATTTCCACCGGGGGGGGGGCCACTGTCATAGTACGTTTTAAACCAATTAAATGGCCCTTATTAAAGTCTAAAAGATACGCCTTTCCAAAAGTAAACCTTTAAAATAGACCCCTTTCTGGATTTTTGGCGATTCTATACCCTTTTCAACTGTAACGCGCGTACAATCGCCCGACCCGTGAAAAAAAAAAAAAAAGAAAAGAAACCCCCCCGGTTTCCCCACCCTTTTCACACGCGCATAGTGTAACACCTTTGTAAATTGACTGCCCTCCCCCCCCCCCGGGCGATGTCCAACACTATGACGACCCGGTGATTTTTTCTCCAGTACACGGGGGTGTGATTTGGTGCTTTCAATGGTGACACTATGATCAGTAGTAATCACGCGTGACGATCGCATGTGTTCTTTCCACCAAGGGCGAGCCTTGTATGAATCATTGTGGTAACTGAGAGATAAACCCGCCGCTGCTTTCGAAGGAATGTGTCATTGAGAAATGTCGCGAAATATCGTGAAATAACAAGCTTTGTTTGCAGTTGAATGCATATTCGTATGTTTTTTCCAACTCAATTCGTCACACTTAAATTCTTGCAGAAAAGCCTTGTGTCATTTAAGGCACGCGAAATTTAGATGTTATTTCACATTAATAATTGGGTACTTGTTATTTTGTGAATACAATATTTGTTTCAGATTTTGAAAGAGGTAATACAAAAACAAAATACCACTTCTGTATCTGCCTCCTGCAAAATTATGTGACTTCGTAATTAATTTCCAGCAGTAAGTGGTAAACGAGCGTCATTATGGGAAAAAGTTTATCTACATTACTTCAGTTTACAACAAACATCGACCAGTCGCAATCACTATATAGGAACTGTTCTCAACCTGTTGCTTAAGGTCCTCTGTAGTGGCGAACGGAAATAATGCCAATTCAATACTCGTATGCACGAAAATGGTGGCAATATTTCCGGCCACAATGCAAAACGTGAGCAGATCGTTTGTAATGATAATACAAGTGTTGTAAGAAAGTTCCAATCCAGGATTCATGTCACAAAAAGAAATATTTCAAAATCCAAACTGCCTGCCTACCGAGGTCCCCTCTGTTTAGTCATACCCCTCCCGCGACCCCCCGGAAGTCAATGGTGAACCTCTTTGCCTCGCACTGAAAAGATTCCTTCCCTACAATCTTCCGCAGTCATTTTTGTCATGCCCGGCCCATCTTGATGCATGCGCGTTCACCAGTCTCAAAACGCTCAGCCCTTTTTAATTAGACCACACTTGATTTGGGAAGAAAACAATAACACAGGAAACCGGTGGGTGATATTATGGAAGGTTCCAACCAGCAACGAGATTTTCAATCATGCGGCCAGAATAGACAGGACAGCCCAGAGGGTGTTTAAATCAAACAATCAAACATACCAATATCTGACTACAGACATGTGTTAGAGTAACGAGCTATATAACAGATAAATCCAATTTCTTGCCGGGTCCTAATCGCGTTGCGTTTTGGCCAGCCTGGGGGACCTTAAAGGGGGCCAAAAAATTGACTTTAATCAAACTCTAGCTTACACTTGGAAACCTTACCACGAAGCTGCGGAAATACTCCCCGAGTACAGAATTTGGCCATCAAGGAAAAATCTATTCCGTGCAAGGCCCCGCCAGAAGCCCAAAAATGGGCCCACAAAATGACTTTATTCAAACATTTCCTATGTACCACTTGAAACCTTTACAACGATCTGGGAATAGTCCCTCACGAGTACTAGAATGAGCGCCATGCAAGAAATCTAACCCGTTGCCTAATGCCCACCAAAGGCCCACAATGTGGGCCTTGGGCCCATATTAGCAATAATTTGACTTTATTCAAACATGCCAGTACCTACGAAACCTTAAACCAACATGCGAATACTCCCAGTACAGAATGGCCCTGAAAGAAAAATTTTTCCGTTGCCAAGGGCCCGCCAGAAAACCAAACAAATGGGCCTCCAAATGGACCTTATTCAACATCTAGTACACCACTGAAACTTTACCACGATGCTAGGAATAGCCTACGAGTACAGTTAATGCGATCCAAGAAATTCCATCCCTTGCTAAATGCCCGGCCAGAAGCTCCACTTAAATGTTGGGGCCCTTTGGGCCCGATATTAAGCAAGTAAATCCTGTAAATACGCCTTCTGACCCGCCCCGAAAGACTAGAAATGATATTCATCTTGTAAACCAAGTTCAGCCCGCTTACCTGTGAACAACATGTCTTATTGCCAAAAATGGCCGAAAATATTTGGTCCAGATTAAAATATCGTTTTGTAAAGTCTCCAATGAAAACATAGAATTTAATTCAAAATTAACACTGCTACCAACA
>JZLH01S0248703.1:11543-24392 GCA_001188425.1 Eucidaris tribuloides
AACTGTTGATATGATTAGGTTTTTAGCTGCTAAATAGTGGGCGCACTGGGCGGACAAATACCCATCGACTGCGCGGAGTCGAATTTCTCTAGTTTATATCTTGATTCTGTGTGAAAACGTGAATTTTACCTTGGAAAATATTCCCTCTCTCTGTAATGTTATCCATTTTTATTCAATAAAGGCCCTTTGGAAAAATGATCGCCTGCATATCAGAAAGCTGCAAACAAAGATTATATCCTGAAATTTTCAGCCTATTTTGTTTTTGAGAACTGGTTTTATACCAAAATGAAAAAAAAATGCAGTTTTACTTTAAGTTGGGGATCCTGACCAAGATAAATATTCATGTAAAATTGGTAAATTCATCCACTAAAACATGTTTTCATTGCATATCATCCATTCCATGCCATAACAGTTTTAGGTGATACACATTCATACAATGTAGCAATGAACTGGAACAATGAGAGACACCTTTCGGGGATTTACATTTCGGGGAAAAACATCACTCAATGCAATTTTTGTATGCTTGGACAAAGTGTAACGTAACTAACCGTAACGTAACTAACCATGTTTTTGCTGGTCCTATAAAAACATTGAAAGCTATTACTAAAATATTCCATATGAAATGACTTGCCCATACATCAGTACTAACATGAATGCAAGAGTTTGTTTCAGATCAACATAGTTTGAGCAATCTTTAGGGACGAAATTTTACAATTTTTTTCCATGTCCTCTTTATGTATTACGTAACTAACCAAAATTAAAGTTCTTATTGTCAGGTACTGAAGTGAGTCTCACAATTCTTTTTGATGGTGTGAGGTAGGCTATGTATAGAGGTATTGACAATACAAAAATAGAAGAATAATATCAAAGCATCTTCATACAGTGGCCAACCTTAGTGTCAAAAAGACCATAAAGTGTAACGTAACTAATCATGGAATTGCCCATATATGTATCTTAATTTCTATGTAAAGGCTATGGTACATTATAGCGCAGATAAATATTCATTATTATTATTATTATTATTAAAGTCAACTTTACATAAGTCAAATCTCTACTGACCCCACTAATCACTTCAACTTGAACAATATTCAAGTTACAGTTTTGTACACATTTTACGTTGGGGAGGAAGATATGTATATTGAATTGAAGGCTAAAACCACCATAATTGTAGTAAGAGAGGTGAAAACGAGAAAAAAGGATAAAGGGGAATTTATGACAATTTCTTGTCAAGCTGACAAGCAGGGATTAAAAGACCACCATGAATGACATTTGTGACCATTTCACTTAGATTTAACCCGTTTGGTCCCATTGGGACTGAAAATTTGTGTTTAATATTGGAATATAAGAAAACAATTCCATTGAAAAATACAGAGCAAATTGGGACTGTCCTAATATTTGTGATAGGCGATGATTTGACTTGAGTGAGGTCAACTTATGCAAGTCATCTGTTATTTCTTTGCATATCTGTTTAGATTTCTATTTGTCTTTCATCGTCTTAATCTCAATGACACTCTCTTTCTTTCTCCATCGTGTGTGGCATGATCCACGATGCTGACAAATAAAATCAATGAAAAGTGAAGCTGAAGTGAAATGAAATGTGACTTAAAGATCCAGGCGTGGATTAAACCCACATACTTGCATGCATATATCCACTTATGCAGTATCAAGCAAGCTTTGTCTTGGTCTTTGCCAAGCCATTTAGCTTAAGAAAAGTAATAAATGTCTAGGAATCATGTTTGAAATTTGATGAAGAAAATTGTACCATACTTTTATATTTCTTTCCAACAGAATCGTCTGGGGATGAAGCCTGGTATCAAGAGAACAGAGAGCAGCCTCACCCAACATGGTAGTCCTGTTCTCATTATACCAGACGCTCAGGATATCAACATGGAACAAGCTATTGCAGTAAGACAAGTTATAAATAATTGAATGAATAAATAAATAAATAAATATTAAAAAATAAATAAATAATTAAATAAATAAATAAATAAATAAATATATAAATGAAAGTGATAAGTAAAGGGCAGTGCCATGATAGGAAGAAATTTAAAAAATGCCTCAATAACCAAATGATTTGAAACATGTGCCTGTATATACACTGTGTGCATTCAGACTGGAAGGATTTGTCTTGAATTTATTTACTTGAGAAGAAACAAGCATTGATTTACCAATATTTATTTCATCTCTGGCCTGATAGAAATTTATGTCATTGATCTACACACCAAATTATAACATGACATCATTTTCTGTTAATATTTGTACGACAAAGAGGAATTTATGGCTATGAAATTTTCACAGCAGAAACTTGAAAGTTGAAACAGTATACTTGATTCTGAGAACTGATACAAGTCTTTTGTACTGTGTTAGAATAAAATAAACTACAAATAGGGCATTGTGTCTTGAATTGATTACTATGTTTAATATCATAGGTGCCAACTGTTACTAATTTTTTTTTTTTTGAATATTACTAATTTTATTATGATAAAATACTGTGTAGTTCTATGATAAATGTGTCAGCATTACTAGTTTTGAACAGGGTTATTACTCATTTCTGCTGAGACATATTGGGAGCTATGCACTACTGCCATTTATCTTTAAATAGATAATGAATATATACATTAATGCATTATTTAATTAAATAACTAATAATTATTTGATTACTTAAACAAATAATTAATTAATCAAATAATTGATTTGAGATATCAAAAAAATACATAAAAATGCAATAATTTTATATTATGTCATTTTCCAGAATCTCATAACGAGCAACTCAACCAGTGTGATTGGTGGTTCAGCAGCGTTCACTGACAATACTATCATTGACCTCTACAAGGCCAGTCAGATGGGCAACATGGTGGCCCCGCCCCCTGCACCCTCCACCTCACCATCACAGTGGCCTCAGAGTGAGTCTTGCATCAATCATTGACAAATATTCTTTAATTCACATTTCTTTAGTTGTGCTAGTTCTTGGAATTCAACAGCAATACCAGCAGTAAGTTACATTTTCAAGATTACACAAATCTTCGATTTAACTCAAAATCATCTTGTTATATATCAAGTTTTCAAAACATCAGTTGATGATTACTTTCAATAAGTAAAAACAAGATTGCATATATCTGGTTGGGAAGAATATGTATTTATTATCGTGAACTGATTTAGTTTATGAAAGCTTCCCATGTCACTCAATTTATTTATCCACAATATAATGAGAATTGTCAAAATCAAGTATTAGGCTGTGACTAGTTTTCAGTAGTTAATTTTCTCACATATATTAATTTACCCTTCACATTCCATAAGTCTAAACTTCAACAAGTCAGCAGATGGCTCATTTTTTTTTAACCTAAAGATTCACTTTCTTGTGATTTTTACATGTACATGTAGTGAATGTCTTAATAACTTCATTACATGTGACGTGGTAAGGGTTAACCCTTTATGTGCGAATGTTGCATCTGTGCACAATCATACAATTAAATTGAACATTCGTAATAATTACTTTTCTCCTTCACCTCTGTACAGGAGACACAATTAACTAGTGTGCTTAGGTAACATCCATAGAAAAATTACCATTTTCAGTTGCGCAAAAAGGAAAGCAAAATTCAAAGAAAATGTAAAGAAAAAAAAATTGTTGTTATTATCCACTCAAAATAAATTCAGCGTGTAAAGAGTTAAATAAATGTTTTCCCTGTCTCTGCAGCTTCCAAGCGCAGGATCAAGTCCAACTTGTACCACACCTACCCCAACAACTTGTCCAGCACCCAGCCACTCCCACCCATCCAGAACTCACTAGATGCCAGAGCAGGTGGAGGAGGGGATTCCCTGTGGCCTGTCCCTCCCGCCAAGCAGAAGGGACCCCCTATCATCACGATGGAACCACCCACACCCCAGCACCCAAGACTGAGCGGAACCCAGGACAGTCGTCGGTCCGATGTCCTGTCCAGTGAGGGCAAGCCGCAGACTCAGGGCAGCTGGGCATGTGAGTAGACTGCTTTACTCTGGAATATAAAAGAATGGAATTATCCCTGAAAGACCTCACTCAGGGCCCTACCCTGCTGGATTCACAGATTCAGACAAATATGTGTACGTAGTTACTACTTAGGCAATCTGATGCTCCCTGGTTGAAAACTACTATTCAGCATTACTTAAGCTTTCAGCAGTTGCTAACAGCATGTTATAAGACATAATCGCAGACTGCAGAGATAAACTCACTCTGTTTTTTATTATCTCAGGGTTACAAGTTTGCTAACTGACCTGTACTTTTTTTAAAGAAAGTCAGTGGACTTACTAAGCCACTATGCAATTAAAATTTTCCCAGGTTTTTACTTTCCAGGCATGTAGCTGAAGGGCTTGCAGGGTAGGAAATAGGTGGGAAATATTTTATTTCCTCTACAACATGAGTAGTGCAGTCATAACAGTGAAGTACAATGCTCTGTTTACATGATATGATTAAGAGCATTGTGAAAGAATTGTTAGCAACCAATAACCGAGAGTAGATTTCAGATATCAGAAGGCCTTGTGATCTATCAAGCCATGGCCGAGCCAAGCAATTTGACCCCTGATTAACAGCCAAATCTAAAACACCTGCGCAATATGCAGATCGGAATCCAGAAATCTTGGAGGCAAAGCATTAGTTTCCTTTTCTTCCTTTTGCAATTTTACAGCACAATCTTCTGAAAACAACATCTGGAAGGTGGACATCGATGAGGACGATCTCTTACAGCAACAGATGGTTGAAGATGAACAAGAGAGGGCAGCCTCTGACCACGCGTCGTGGGCTAAGAGCGCCAGGTCGTCCAAGAAGGGATCGTTACAGAAAATGTCATCCAAGCATAGTCTGCATAGTAATGCAAGTAAAGGTGGGTTTGATGATGAAAATTGAATTGGGGCTTTATATTTTGCAGCCATTGAAACTCTGAGCGGCAATTTCTTGCATTTTGGGGACATTCATGTTATACAAGTTATTTGGTAAAAGTAGAATAAGAGAGTAAACTTACTGCAGTTGTCGCATGAAAACAAATAATAGTGATTAATATCAAACAACAAACAGATACACAAAGGATTGGTCACGGGACATAATCATGATAAAATTCAAGATTTTATTTTTTGTCCATTTTCTGTTGAGAAATTCAACGTTTAAATGTTTTACATGATGGATTGATTCAAATACTAACAAATCAAACCCTCTCCCCACTTACGAAACATCCAAACAAATACATGTATTTCATACTTTGGGGTGAGGGGTTGTATGTCACAATGTATATTGATTTTTAATATGTGATTTGTGTATATTTTATACGAAATTGGGAAATAAAATTGAAATTAAATGAAATGAAATTTTGGGGGTTATTTGAACAAGGTGTTTTTTCATTTAAAAACAAAATAAAATAATTTCCAACATTAAAATTATTATCATCCTCAGGGAGTGGCCCCGCCCTGTCCGTCAATAGCCAACTCAGCCGCAGCCTGGAGAACCTGATCGCAGCCGCCGACTCCCCCACAGTAGTCCCAATGGGAGGCCAGGTGCCCTCTAGGCTCCGGGAGAGTATGCGGTCCTACAAGGGCAGCGCCAAGAGCAGTACGGGGAGCCTGCTCCTCGGGCCAGATGGAGAAATGTTAGTGGTCGGCTCCAAGAAGGGAAGTGAGCGTGCTCCGTCTGTGACCTCTGACCTCAACCAAGGTAGGCGGGGCTTTTTTCATATTAAGTCGCTGCATGCCTATCATACCTTTCTTTGTATACTATTACCAAATGCATTATTTCATTTTTCTCGTCATTTATTAAATTAGGTTCCCACTGCCGATCTGTCAATTCGATCAGGTCCGATCAACCCCATGTCGGGCCTGGTGGGTCAAGCTGGACAAGGTAACCAGGGACAATCTGCCTTGATCAGGCTGATCGACAACACTCTGACTCCCTACTAGAATGTTTTAGGCATATGTTAAAAATACTCATGTAGGTAACCAGAATGATGTCGATGTAGGCAGACGGACGTCGATCACGGTAGATTGACCCCGATTATCGGCCGAACCAGTCCGAAAAAGGTCCAAAATTGGCTTGATCTGGCCTGATCGAGTTGACAGGTGGAAACCTAGCATAACCTTGAATTGAGAGAAGAGATGATGTCAAACTGGTTCAGAAATATGTGAGGACAATAGCCAAACCGTAACTCAGTGCAACTGCAGCTCTCCTATTGGTAGAAACAACCAGCTGTGATGCTCTGCACCTGGTTCCGCCATTGTCTACACATATTTCTGAACCAGAGTGACGTCACACTTTGGTTCTCTATACACTTTGTAAGTTCATAAGTCAAAAGTTAACCCTTTGCCTCCAGGATTCAGCAATTCCTGTCGAGTTAACATGGGGTAAAGCTGGTTCCCGTGACCAATTTGGGTTAATCGCTATGTGTAGTATTTTGAGTTCAGATATTTGTTCATTGTGTAGATTAAGTATTCATGAAATTTAGTTTAGTTGACTCTTTACAAATGTTGATTGTGTGTGCAAAGTGAAATAATGTGTTTTTTTTATTGGACTGTCAGTGCAGAATGTTAAAATGTAGAAGTAGTTGAAGTCATTTCCTGCTTTCTTCCAAAAACTCTCTTTTAGTAAAGTTAGAGATAAACAGTGTTGGAGTATCCCATCATTAGGTTTGTGTTTTATGAACTTTTCCCTTGCTTATCCAATGTGGAGCTGATGTTTGCATGATGTTTTTGAAAGCCAGCATTTTGGGGGGGGAGGGGCCTGGATGATTGCAGCCAGTTTTCAATTTCTGTAAAATGGAAAAATAATGATTTTAACTTTTTATTTCACCTCATGCATGCACTAGCCCAAATGCTTACGAGAAAAGTGTCTATAGTCTGCAGCCATTTGCGTAGACATTGCTGTAGAAGTAGAAATGTAAAAACAAAATAAAGTAATTGTCCATTCAAAGTTCTGCAATAGCAAATATGAATAACTATTTTAAAGATTACAGATTATGCTTCAGTAATACGTTCTTTATCTTTGCATTATTTTGCAGTCAAATACTTTTGACTTACAATCTCAGAAAAAAAATCTGCTCTTCACACATAGACTTACAAACATCTGCAACATCTCTCTGTAAGAATGTATACTTTGGAAGAAGTTAATGCTGCTAGTAAATTTACATGTATACTCAACTTTTGTGATGTGCAATTCTGTAGCATGATTTAGACAATTTGCTTATAATTGAATTGACCTATTGGTGACATATATAAAGCATGTATACCCTTCACATTAGTAGTACATTATATGCCACTTTTAGCAGCATACCTGAATATAATCAGGAAGAAGCCAGCATATGGAAATTTATTATTTTGTGACTTTTTCAAGATATTTTCTTTTGGCTCTAAGTAACTTGCAAATATGTAAAATAACTTATTTTTCCCATATTTTGTCCATCTATCTCCTTCATTATAAAATTATGGAAAAATAGATTTATATTATGATTTTGGATGTTACATGTCATTATCACGTTGTGTCATGCAGTGTCAAGTTTGGGAAATATTGTCACCATCAGGTCAAAGGTCATTTTTTTCACAAAGCATCTTAATTGTGTTTATCTTTCTCTTCTTTTTATTTAACCTGTAGTCTCAAGTTAATGGAAATTAGAATTTGTTTATTTTCAAACTTGAGCTTATTGTTTATTCTTTGTGTGATGTAGTATTCCACAAGACTGTGTTTTCAAGTCTTTGACTGCAACTTTTCTCCTCCGCTGTTATGTGTGTTGTATTTCTTTACTGTCCCTTCTCTGCCACTCTACCTGTACACCCCCTGCATGCAATGGATAGTTCCAACTCCCCCAGCCTCACCACTGCCAGCGGAAGCACCCACTGCTGAAAAGTGGGGAGAACACGACATGGGCCAAGGAATCATGTCAGAAGAGAGAACGAACAAGAAGCAAAAGCTGAAGATGATAAAGAGGAACAGGGAGTCGATGAAAAGGGGGAGGGGATTGAAACGTCCGTGGCCGATTCAGCAGAAAATATGGCAGGTTCACAAGAAGATGTGCATTCTGTCATTACTGGTATTAAAAATATTTCCTTTTTGTTTTGAAATAATGATGGGGGAAATAGTTATCATAATTCTTGTGGTGCTTTTAACTTCTAATCTATAACAGATGTCATTGGGTGAAGGGTTGGTTTTCAATAAATTGGAGAAATGGGAATTAATTGCATTTTGCAAATACTGACATGCTTGATTTCTAACAGATAGAGACACTTTGGCACTTTGTGTAAAATTATTGAATACTGCACTGCTATCCAATCCAGCTGGGCTTGTGTTATGTCGTGTATATTTGATGATGATGGGGTTTGCTGTGCACATCTTTATCAATTAACTCTAACTAAATTTTGAATGTGGTTATGATCTAATTTTCACCTTGTTTCAATATTTCTTTCATGTTCAATATTTCTTTCATGTTTCTTCTTTTAATTTTGTTTGCTGTTTAACTAATTATGATTTGTACTCTCTTTTGAGTAATTGGGATGTTGATTTTAACATATTTTTAGATGGTTAATGTGTGTTTGGCTAAATATCACTTTTATATTTCTTGGAATTCTAATGAAATAAAATTCAAGGGTGTGCAAGGTAGGTTTGGGTGATGGGTTGGCGTGTCTTAAGACTGTTAGCCCATGAATAGGAAATATAGTCTGGTAATAAATGCTTTGACACCAGTAACTTTTGTACCAATAAATTAATCGTCTGAGAATTCTGAATCTCTGGATATTAGTATTTGTTATTAAAAAGTGAAATATTTTCAAATTTGAATGATATTGATAACAAATCACTTACCAAAATGTCAACTTAATATACAAATCAACATTCCTGTAACCTGTAGTTTGTTGTGCTTTACACTTTGCATGTTGATTTTACAATTCTCTTTCTCTAAGTGTGTGTTTCTGTTTGCTTTCTCCTTATTTCGTTTGTTTCACTCCTTCTCCTTGCACCTCACCTAACCTTGTGTGTGATTCCCTCCCTAAAAGACGAAGATGAAGATGATGAGGATGATGATTACGATGATGGTGGTGGTGGTGGCGGTCTTGATTCACAATCGTTTTTGAAGGTTTACAGTTACCTACCAGTCAAAGTGACCAACCAGCTCGCAAAGTGGTCCCACGAGTCTAAGCGCAAAGTTCGAAGCAGAGAAGCTTCGAAAAATGGCCCCGAAAAGGTGGCAGAAGATAAAGAGAAATTTACCATCACGGAATGTAATAATAATGACCTTGCACATAAAATAGAGAAATCAACCACCGCAATATATAGTAGTAATGATCCTGCAAGTGCAAAAGAAAAAGAAAAATCTACTGCCACAGAATGTAGTAGTAATTATCCTGCAGGAGAAAAATCGACCACTATGGAATGTCGTGATGATGACCTTGCTTTGGAAAAAGAAGAATCTAGCGCCAGGAAATGTAGTGATAATGAATCTGTCACCGGCACCATTCAGATGACAGGTTTCTGCACTTTTCTTAATATTAATTCACCACCAATGCCATATAGTTTTCATGCATTGCAGAAACATTATTTCATGATATATTCAGTAATTATTCATTTGTTACCAACAGCTATAGCCCTGTAACTGGGTAGATTATTTGTTTAAATCACATGATCATACCCTGCCATAAAGATAATATCTAACTTGTAGTTTAAATAATTATTCATATTCGTCATGGAGGATAATGAGAGGGGAAAAAAGGTTTAAAGGACTGGTCATTTAGTGGCTGACTTGATAATTTACAAAAAAATACAAGAAAGTTGACAAGAGCCTAAAGCCAAGGTATAGTTTTGGTAAATGGTAAAAAATGAAATTCTTTTTTAGATACACCTACATGTATATAATCTATCATTGTCCTAAAAATTGCTGGCTCTGAAATTTTCCCATTTTGAGAAATTACTCAAAATGTAAAATCTTGCAGGAGGTGGGGAACCTTGACATTTTCCATAGGTTATTTACATACCATTTGATGTTCTGATTTAAACATCATAATTTGTCACTGAAAACAATTTTTAGCAAGTTTGATGTTGTTTTCTGATTTCTGGGGTGACAATGGAATACTTTGCGAAAGATTGCCAAAAAAATTGTCTGATTCAGCAAAAACAAAACCAGTGCTTTAACTTTAAAGATCATTGTTGCCCTGTTCAATTGCCATTGGTATAATACATTGTCATTCACCAATGTGGCATTCTGTTTCATTCACCCCAGGTAATCTATAATTATCATGGACAATTGGTGTATATGATGTTCCTTTTGTTTGTGAACCATCTATTGGGTGCATTAATACTAACTGAACAATTTCGGCAGTTTTTCACATTTTTAGTGGCTACAATTATCAAATAATTTAATTTACTGCATAATATTACCCAATGTTTATGTTTTGTCACATCAGCATGTTATTTACAGTGCACATTAATATCTTTCATTGCACCTTGCCAACACCAATCCAGCATGTTATTGCAGTGAAACACTTCGCCTATATTAGTTAATGTTAAAGGCACGGAATCCCATTTGCACGCCTTCTGCAGCACAGCAAAGCATCATTCGTGCCATTAGGCTATTTATGAAGGAAGTGTGTGTAAAATCTGAAAATCAGTAATTACCTAAAATTTGAAAAATTCTTAGAAAACAATTGCCGTTTAGGGTATGTTCTGCACTAACAATTTGTCTTTTCAAGACGATAATTCAAATCAAATTCTAACAGTCACTATAATTTTACTGAAACTGATTTTGTATCTTCCATACTTTGCTTACAGATCTTTGATGGTGTTTTGTTAGCCCAGTGTGTCAATGTCAGTTTTAAGGCATACAAAAGAGACACCCTGCCTTTAAGTGTAAATTAAAGCAGATGTAACAAAGGATTGTAAATGATGTATGTGTGTTTCCTTCAATGTCCTCAACCACTGATAACCCCATCTTGCTCAACATTCAAATGTCATTTGTCATTCAGTAGTCACAAATGCCTTGTGTATTTGTTGCTTAACAGATATTCCAACATCCAATAGACAACACATGCTATTTTGTCTAAAGCTTTCATTCAGTATTCTTTTTGAATTATTGAAATTGGTTATGAATTGTGTGTGTTTAGAAACATCAATATAATGTAGCATAATTTATCAGAAATATGCATGGATGTTGTTGACATTGAAATTATGTTTATACCTTGATGTACAAAATGGTAGAGGCGTGTGTTGGCACCATTAAGATTTTATAGGCAAAAAAGGAAAGTAAAAGAACACACCCACACCAAAAGAAGAAAAAATTGATGTCAATTGAAGAGCTTAACTCTTAATAAAATGTCTTGCTAAGACTTGATTACCAGCAAAGCATTCACTGACAACATGTTCAAGATATCACAAAGATTTTGAGCCATTCCGTGTAAGTGTCACACATGCTGTATGTCACACTAGTCACAAGCCAGGATATATATCGAAAATCAAAATAATAGTGAAGCTGATTGCTTTACCTGATGACGTAAAGCAATCATCTATACCCTGGCTTGTGACTCGTGACATACAGCATGCTTGACTCACGTGACACACGCAATGGCTGATGTCAGTATAGTGTGTTTTTATTTGGAAAAAGGACTATTACTCTAAATATGCCATAAAATTTTACTGAGTAGTACATTTAATGTAATGGCCTCCATTTTCCGCGATACGGAAAAACGAGAAAATCGCGGAAATGGCAGTGTAACGCGGAAAATGCAAATCAGGAAATGCTGAAGCATAAGCTCTTAAAATTGGTAGTAAATTACAAAATAAATATTAAAATGTCTGAAATAATTCTTCAACTAAATAATACCATTACCAAGCATAAGAGTAACTTAAAGACACTATATAACACTGTGGAAGACCCGTTAAAAAACTGTCGAACTTTGCTATCTGACATATCTGACAGTGTTTGAATGGACAAATAAACACCCTAGAACACAAAAGTTTGGACAGTTATGCTGTCACTAGTACAATATGTTCAGATACAAATTGGCACATTAATTTTATATCAGCTGATAGGAAATTCTGCAACACAGCAGTCTATGGAGAAAAGCTGGAATGGTCTCAATGATTTTCACTTTTTTAAAGCACTTAATGATTGTTTTACACTGCAATTTTTTCAGGGATTCATTTTTAGACTGTATCAAAGACACTAGTAGCATGGGGAATCATGTAGCTCAGATTTTTTAAACTGGAAACATTGTTATACAATGCCTTTAAATGACCCTAGCAAACCCCACTGTGGGCGCCTCTGCCAGCCGTCTTTGTCACTACCATGACTACGGCAGCTCCATTTCACTGATTCTGAGTTGTAGTCATGCAAGTATTGGGTAATATATCGTGTTTATATACGTAATTTTGAGTAACGCGGAAAATGGAAAATTTGAAAAACAGAATTTTGATTTTGTAAAACAGAAAAATGGAGGCCTTAATTTAATGTCGGCTTGAAAATATGTTGTAGCAACATTCAAAATTCAGACTATATTGTTTGTAAGACAAACTACATTACTTTACAATCGCCAAATGATGATGTGATAAAATCCCCAATTTCATCGCGAATTGTAAAACCCTTGTCAATCCGATGCTTGAAATTACAGACGAATTCCCCTCATCAGAAGTTAACACAGTACATGGCGATGATGAACCTGCCGGCCAACCAGAGGTCAGCGAGGGATCACTGAAGTTGGGTCAAGGGGTCATTGAACTACCCATGGCCCAGCCCGTCGGACCAGAGTCGGTCCGAGACAAAATGTCAGACAGGAGGAGCCAGCCACGATCAAAGAAATCATCTACGCAAGGATCCGTGGCCGAGTCGGTGCAGTCTGAGAAAGGTAAGCTGTCAATGACTG
>JZLH01S0248723.1:0-19529 GCA_001188425.1 Eucidaris tribuloides
ATTTTCTCCAATAGTTGTATGGAAGGAAGATTCATATATCACAAGTGGTATGGGGGAGGGGTGGGGTTGGGGACCCCCTATTGATCAAGTGAAATGGCAGATTTTATGCCCTGTCCTCAAGCTGATGTAATATATAGGTATTTGTATAGTGTCCTTTTGTATTCTAAAACTCATTATCCCATTCCATGCCTCCCTCACTGATGGTGCCAGGGGCCATTTATTTTCAGTTTAGCCATCCAAGCATCCATATATCCATCATCATTTCATAACTCAAAAATTATTTTTGATCTACAAATGGAATACTAATAAAAATCAGGCCAAAGTGGAGGTGCATACATGTAGGTAACCTTGTTGCATTAAGGGTCAAAGGTCACACATGTTGACCAAAAAACAACAACAACCTAAGTCATGTTAACCCACTGGAGACTAAGTACGAGTTGACTCGTGTTGGAGTCTATGGTAATGCACGTTATAGTGAAATCAAATTGTCTCCAATGGGTTAAAAATGGATGCAAATAGTCAAATGATTTGAAATTAATCACTTTAAAGGCCCACTGTCATGACAGGATGAGAAATGCCCTCTTTTGACTAAAATCATAAAATGGGTGCCCTAATGATACCCACTAATTCAATGGAAACAGCCATGACATTGTGAAAAAAAAAATTGTTTTCCTCCCACAATCTGCACACTATGGTACTGCAACAATCCATGTTCGTGAATATGTGCCTGTATTCTATGACTAGTTAGTATCCTCTCTGTTGTTGAGTTGACCCTTGACAGTACACCTTTAACACCCTAATAGACAACAACTATCTGCTGATGCTGAAATTAATTGATTGATTAGATTTATGGATTAATGTTGGATCATTTAGTAGAAGGTGTCTTACAAAGCACGACTGGTGTCAAAAACAGTGGGGGTAAAAACAGATTATTTTCATGTTTCAAAGTTATTGTTGTTTCTAAGGAGTATAGTATCTCTGGTGAGCAGTGTTATAATGCACCCGATATGTATACTCTAGAGTAAAGACCGAAGTTCTCTGCATTGCGGATTTCCCGCGAAAATCACAGAATTTTAGGTGTAACACGGAAAACAGTATTTTGAACAAAAATGGAAAACAAATATGCCTAAAAATCCCCCAAAGTAAAATTTATAAATATTTATTGAATAAAACTAAACTAATTTACCAAAAAAAAAAAGCCTAGTAAAGCCAAAGAAATCATGCGTTACCTGTAAATATGTCCTCAAACCCGATTCAAAACCCCCATGGCCTGGTAAGCTTGACGTTATTTGTGATTTTTTCCAACAAAAATTCCAAGTCAGAAAATTGCAAAATTACAACACGGAGAAAAACGGATTTTGACATTTGTCAAACAGAGAAAAATGGAATTTGACATTTGTAAAACAGAAAACTTTGGTCTTTACCCTAGAGTGCACAGGGTCTTGCTGATGTGGAAAATGGTTGGATGGGGCCAGATCCTGCAATGGATGGCCAGGTTTGACTGGGAATTAAGTCAAACTTGACCCAGAAGATGGTCAGCAGACCATCTCAATTACTGATCAACAGATTCATAGTTACTTGGACACGTGATCTCACAACAACAACAACAAATAATGATAATAGAATAGATATATAAAAAATGATGTAGAGTAACCTTCTAAAGTACTGATAGCAGATGTTTTTAGTTTATTCAAACTCTGGGTACAAAAGTCATTTGGCAAGATGCTCGGGCCATTGGCACATGTAGAAATGTAGAGATAGATGCCTATGAATTATAAATGTGTTAGGATAACCGTTTTCGCAGGCCGTTTCGATCAAGGCCGATCAGAAATTAGATATTTAGTGCACACAAAGACCCCTGCTCTGATTGTTCGAGCACGTTATGTTCAACGGCCAAGTCTTCGGAACGCCATGTGTCAATTTCATCTCATCACGGCATAGTGGAGTGCTTGCATTTGGGAATTTGGCACCGGCGTAATTTTCCTGACACCGAACGTCGAAAAATTCTGTTCTCGGAATTTATCCCACAAATATTTTACACAGAGGTCTATTTGTGTGCCAAATGAAATAGGAAAAAGGGCTCTGTAATGATGCGAGTGTATCGTCAGTGATTTCGACCAAATTGTTTTACCACGCCAAACGGAGCAAAATCGGTTTCCTGCTTAGTATGAATTATTGATAGGGGATTATATTGCGATCAAACTTCGTCTTTGTTCATTTATGTACATGGCAACATGAAATTATTCTGTGTACCTATAACACAGAGGGAGTGATCATGATGTCATGCATTAATGACATTGGACATATATCTGTTAAAATATGTTTGTTGTTGTTTAATAGTAAATCTGGTGGAAATGAAATGTTGAATGTTTTAAAGGCAAGGTTCACCCTGACAAAAACTTGGTTTGAACAAGAGGAGAACAATGAGAGAAACATATTAATGAAAGTTTGGCGAAAATCCACCAAAGAATAGCGGAGTTATAAACTTTCAAAATTTTAAATTTGTGACGTCACATGCGAGCAGCTCCCCTATAGTCATTTACTATAAATTCCATAAAGTGTCATTTTCTCAGAAAATTGAAAATGATGTTATCCTGTGCATTCAATATATAATTAGAAACATTATTTCATACATGCTTCCAAGAAAAAAAAAACCATTCAATTATCATGAATCAATAAAAAGTGGCAATTTATTAAATTGTTATGACATGACATATGGGGAGCTGCTCGTATGTGACGTTACAAAATTAAAACTTTGAAAGTTCATAACTCTGCTATTCTTTGATGGATTTTCGCCAAACTTTCATTAATATGTTTCTCTCATTATTCTGCTTTTATTAAAACCAAGTTGTCGTCAGGGTGAACCTTGCCTTTAAAGGCACAAATTGCACTGCAAGAAGTATGTGTTCAAGAAGTACATGCAGTTTAACCCGTTGGAGACTAAGTATGAGTTAACTCATGTCAGGGTCTATGGAAAATGTGTGTTAGAGTGAAATTAAATCGTCTCCAAGGGGTTAACAAGTAATAAAAAAATATGTTATTAATTTACTTTGTAATTTTATGTGACTTACTTGGAGGAATGTTAAAGTGGTAGGTTTCGAAGAAAAAAAAGGGAAGAAATTTTTACATATTTTATTAGATATTTTTGTGGTGAATAACAACCACATTTCCGCTCCATTGTGGATGTATATCAATCCGAAAATTCCACTGAATAATAATAAGAATAAGAATAATCCATAATTTATTTGAAATAGACAGACGTTACAAATAGAAATCTTTCGAAAATTCATTTTGCCCAATTGATCGTGGGCCCGGCAGCCACTGAGCAGCGCCAGAGAGAATAAAACTTAACAAGGTTCTCTGTAATTTCAGGTAACTTTATAGTATTTTAATGAAATCTTTATTGCCAAAAATGTCCTTCATCTTTCACATGCACACTATTTTATATGCCTTTTCCACTCTGCTTGTGTAATGAGTTATAAATCCTCTAAGTTGTCCCTGTGCTCAAACAACAGATGCCCAATTTAGCACTTTCTGAAAATATACCCAACACAGAAAAGAGTTTAAACAAATAATATTTCAGTTGGTTATTTCGTACATGATGAATAATTAGTTCTAAAAGTGTCTCCAAGCATCGTAAAGAAGATTTACGCCATCTCACTGTGTGCCTACACAAAGGCCATTAACTGTCATCATCATGTATTTCATTAGTAGTCTTTGTCTAGGCACGATTGATAGAAGTTGACGGTTTTTCGTTTTTGCGTTTTACCTACACCTGCAGGTTGACGACATCCAGGAAGCGGTGAAAACCCTGGCCGACAAAAACGTGAGGGGGCTGAGTCCGGAGCCGAGGATAGGAGCGCACGGCAAACCGGTCATGTTCCTTCATCCCAAGGACTGCGGAGGAGTCCTCCTGGAGCTGGAAGAGAAGTGATGCGGTCCCGCAAATGAAGCATCTCGTTAATAAGTCATCGCTAAAATACCAGAATAATCAGATGAGCGACTGTGCGGAGGCTGGACTGAGTCATTTATGATGAGATGGTCGCAGTCGTGGCGTGTGCAGCAGCCTTTTTCACGTTTTTTTTTGCCTCCGGCCATTGGAAGTACACCTGTTTTTATGTGCGTAAGCATTTGTTCGACAATGATGACGCTGGATCTGGTAGGGTCGTTCTATCGTGTGGCTAGAGAGAACCATGTGCAAGGTGCAGCGGATGAATAATGTGTTGGAGCATCATCAGTGGACGTGATTTTTATATCAAGCGATGAAAATAGATAAAGCTGGTGAGCCAAAAGGTGAAGCACAACATGGACTTTTCTTATTCATAGCATCACCAGAGAAATGACATGCTACCACATATGGTCCATTCAATGGCTGTACCATATGCTAACTGGTAGGGATTCTCAACCAGGCAATGGAAAATAAAAACAGATGGATTTCTTTTCATCATGGACAATGATCTCTTCGAGATTCAAAATACCAAGACACCATTCATTTTTGTCAATTATTTTAAGGGTATAGACGCAGTAATATATTGATCATCTCCTGCTATGCCTTTAGAATGATTGCCATTGTCATCATCAATCATTATCATCATCAATCATTATAATTTATCATCATCAACATCATCATCATCATCATCATCATCATCATCATCATCATCATCATCATCATCATCATCATCAGTCTTCATTGTCATCAATCCATCCCTTCCTCTTCCTCCTCATCATTAGTATCATCATCTTCATCATCATAATTGTTTACAGAATTGTTATCTAGTAACATCATCATCAGTATCATCATCTTCATCATCATAATTGTTTACAGAATTGTTATCAATTATCATCATCATCATCAGCAGCAGCAGCATCAGCATCAGCATTGATGTCGGCTGTGGCCATGTATTAATCAATTTATTCAGCGTTAACATAGAGGAGAGAGAGAGAGAGGGGAAAATGGGGTTTGACAGTCTCCTTCCTATTCTCCTCCTTCTCTTCCACTTTCTTCTACCCCTCCTCCTCCACTACCTATTCTCATCCTCATCTTCCTCTTTCACCACCTCCACCTTTCCTCATCTTCCTTTCTTCATCCTCCTCCTCTTCCCCATCTTGCTGCTCTACCTACTCCTCCTCCTCCTGGGTGTGCATCACACTGCTACTACTACTGAGTACAAAAGTTATATTTAATTGCATTTAATTGCATTGTCATCATAATACATTTCATATGTACATTTCATTTCAAAAAGGGCATCACATATAAGTGCATTTGGGCATAGTAATCATGGTAGATGTTAGAATTGAGAAAAATTACATTCTTTTTATATCTTTTTAGATCATTGATACCATCACCAATACCATCATCATCATTATCATCATCGCCACAAACAAACCACCTCCCCTTCTTCTTCTTTATTCTGTTTCTTTTTACTTTTCTTTTCTTCTTTCGTCTTCTTTTATTCTTCTTTTTCTTCTTTTCTTTTCTTTTTTTTTCTTCTTTTTTTTTTTTTCGTTTCTTCTTCTTCTTTCTGTCTTCTTTTTCTATCTTACTTCTTCTTCTCCTCCTCCTCTCCTTTTGGTTGTGGTACTTCTCCTTGATGGTAGATTGTTGATCAATGACAACTATCAGATTGTGTCTTGTGCACGTGATGTAGATAGCTCCAGGCTCTGTTTTTGTTTGATATACCTTTCTATTACCCTTTTCTTGTTAGGCATGCCCAATGTTGATGTGACAACTTGTATGATTAAGATGTGACATTTTCCTGGAAAGCATGACACTACATGTCTGACCTAGCTCTGTACACAACAAGTTGATAAATATAGTGTGTGAAACAAAATTGAAGTTGAAATATCAATGTTAACATACTCCATGCAGAAGAGCCAGACCTTTTGTGGATGTCATATTATCTTGTGCCTGACAAAAGGCCCCTAACACTATACACCTAGTACAGTGCTAAAGCCCAATTAAAGTTTTGGTCGATCAGACAAATTTCTCATCAATATGTAACACAGTAATCTTCTACATAGTAAGGTTTTGTTATCCTCGGGAAACAACATAAAACCTCAAAATTGTTTACACTGAAAAAAATTGTGATCTTAAAATTTCTAGGGACTGTGGAGCATTTATCACTACATGTTTTCCTGTGGGGAAAAAGTTGGGAACCCTGACATATTTAACCTGTTGGAGACTTAAGTATGAGTTAACTCGTGTTGGGGTCTATGGAAAATGTGTGTTATAGTGAAATCAAATTGTCTCCAACGGGTTAAAATAAAAATTCTATTTCGTCAATTTCTCAAAAATTTGAACATTTCAGAGTGTGTTATTTTCAGGCATTAATAGATAGTATTATACTAGGTCTATCTTAAGAGGTAGTGACATGATTGGGAGGAATCAAAAATGCCTCTGGAACCAAACTGGTAGAAAGATATACCAGTTTATACACCAGCTTGAGTGTATCTCCTAGCTGGAAGGATTTATCTGGAATTTGTTTGCTTGAATTTGTTTGCTTAAAGAGAATCAAGAGTGAACATACCAGTTCTGAATTACTCTCATGCCCCAAGAGAAAGTAATCCCATAGATATGTCTATCACAAAGCATACTGATGATATTTATTTTGAAAAGAGTCCGATTTTGACTAAATAATTATCACAGTAGTCCTTTCACAGTTTACCTGATTTTACAATACATGTAATTTTACCCCAAGTTGAAGACTGCTCCCAATTATGTCATTTACGTTTAAAATCATAAGAGGAGAAATTTTCATTTTTTTAACCCATAACCTAAAACTATACACTGCATGTGATTATAGAATCATCTGTGTGTGAACTTTTCACATAATTTATGTTCACCAAGCTGCCTTTTCACCTGCTTCAAAATCTGTAGAGGAAATTCCCCTGGACTACTGACACCCATGTGTGAAGTAAGTCATTTAAAATGGCGGTGACTGTTAAACGAAATGAATTAAAAACATATATATTATATCTATATTCAAAAATTATATTATTTAGTATTATATTTCATTTCCAGTATATGGCCTTGAAAATGTGATAAGTTGTGGGTATTTGGAGCTGAAAATATTGAATGGTAAATGTTTATTGAATTGTACTGGTATCATCATTATTTATTTGCAAGTAAAAAAAAAAAGGATGTATGTGGAAATTCAACAGAGTTCAGAATAAAATTGTTTATTTCTGAATTTAAAATGTTTGTCAGTATTCTCATTTAGTGTGTGTATTTATTTCAATGTTGCAATAAAGAGACACTACGATGATGTTTGTGTCATTTATAATATGATACAGGATAATGTACTCTTTTTTTGTAGCCACACCCATTATTTACAACAGTAACTTAAAAATTGTAAAAAAATAGTCAATTAATGATCGCCATATGTACTTGTCATTGATTAAATGAAGGCGATTTTGCTCATGCCATGTGCAACAGATTCTCACTGATATATATTTTATTCACCCATGATCTCGTTTTAACCATGATGATATGAATGGTTTAATATTTTAACCTGCTGAAATGCAAAGCTTATTTATGGATCTTATTATTTAGATTACTATTTATATGGGTACTAAGTACTGGGAACTTTTGTTTGTTGTTGTTTTTGGCTCAATGTCTGTTCCATATTTCCTTATTTCAACTTAAAAAAAATTTGGTTTCGAAAGGAGTTGTTGACAGGGCAGCAGATATCTTTATGTAGGCTATTATGGCTATACGCTAAGAACAACTGAGCACGTCCTATGAATTAATGAAAACTGCTTTGGTGTAGACATGTGAACATGAAAGGACCGACTGACCTACATATTCTCAAGCCAAATATAGACTAGGGGAGTAAATCTCACAGTAATTCTATGGTCGATAAGATAATACATTGACTAAAGAGAGATGAAGCAATCGGAAAGAAATATCATAAAGCTATGTATTTAATAAGGTAACATTATCTCCGATATAAATGGGGATTTCAGGCTGATACTATGATAGAAAGTTGCGTTGAATACTAGCAAAAAAAATATATCAGTGGAATTTTTAGGAAAATCAGGCAAAATGAGAAGAGTTTTTGATTTAAGATATAATTACTTTCATTACAAATTGGCAATACTGTATCGTTCTAAGCAAGCAAACCTCCATTTGTGTTTTACGCAAAAAAAAAAAATCAATTTCTCTGAAGGAGCAATTTCTTTATGTCTGTACTTCATAAACTGAACCTATTTACATGTTTTTCCAAATGAACCAAGTTTGCTCAGGCATGCATGTTTAAGAAAAATTAAGATTTAGTGACATTTTGTGTACAAATTACTCGCAGTGAATGCCATTATGTTGCCAATGTCGACATGATCGTAAACACTTCCGAAAATTAATAACTTTATTAATATTTGGCCGATTTTCAAACTTCTACTTCACATGTGTTTTTCTGATCTTTCTGCTTCATTTCAAAGTAACTTGATACCAGACTAACATTTCTCTGTAAATTAACGATTCTTGAGTAAATGTTAACATAATATTAGCTCATGATATTTCTTTCTGATTGCTTCATCTACCTTACGGACTAAAAAAATACTGTGAGATTTGGTGTATTTCCCTTTTATTAAATGCATTTCAAGTTTTGTGGATTCCTTTGAAGTTCCATTTGCAGTCGTTGAAAAATAGGGATTAAAAAATAGTAAATGGTACAGGTATACCCACTGTGCAACAGATTCGTAATGATGGATTAGTTATCGTGGGTTCATTGGGAGGTAAGAGTCACGACTGTTACATAAATTCAAATTCCATTCCATGATGAGACTGAGAGAGCCAAATGAAAACCTGGTTTTCATATCGGGGATCCTATTTATATCCCATGCCCTTTTGCACTTGCAATTCTTTCGCTCGCGTATCCCGCAGCTGTGAAGCAAACGAACTGATGTATCCTCAAACAATTATTGCCATAATATATTTCATGTCTGAATGCACGGGTACTCTCTATACATTGGGCACTGTTATATGGCCGGGTTCGTTAACGGGGCCTCAAATTAAAATGGCTATAATTCGTCGATGCGCTTTTATAATGCTCTCCCTTTCCATACACACACAATACACACACGGAGATTAATAACTCCAGAGGAACTTGGCAGCGGCGAAGCACCCGCAATTGTCCGCGCGCAATGACCCTGAGCCAGCCGCCACCGAGTCGGGTGGGCATTTTTTTTCCGGCATCTTTTCAAACTAAATGGTCGTAAATTCCCAGTGAGTTTATATAGCTCAGTCGATGCATTATGAATAAGTTCGTAATACAATAAATTGACCCCCAGTAGCTGTATCATCAATGTCGTTTGATGTACGGTAGAATTACCAACGATAATCGTATAGATTATCGTGTGGAACAGACTCGGTGAGGCAACTTTACACCTATTGATGTAATTGTGAATGCACGATGTCGCTCCTATATAGGTTTCACGTAGCTACATGAGATGTTTAATGTGTGCATTTATTCTTCACGCGTGTTTCATTTGTCGGTATGAGCGAGACGAGTATGTGTTTTGTCCTTTGTATCAATTCAACTCAACAATTAAATTTATTGAATATGCTACACACAAACATAGATTCATATGTGTAGGTAGGTGTATATTTCTGTCTGCCTGTCTGTTTATTTATCTTGTCCTGGACAATACCTCGGCTACAATTAGGCCTATGAAATATAATAATCATGAGAATTATTGAAGTTCTTTAATATTTGCTAAATGAACTTTCAAAGTGTATAGTACATGTATGAAACATTCGTTTGCGGTGTTCATTATGACGAAAACCTAGACAAAATAGTTATACCAGACTGCAGACTCCCTTTTTCTCTCGCTGACAGAATAATTCAGCGGCCCAAAACATAAGTGAACGAATAAATTTTTATGTATGTTTTGTCTTTTGTTATTCAGGTTTCTGAAGTAAATGATTACGAATACTCGAAACGTATGTGATTCGAAACTGATTTCAAGGACACGCGAAATGTTCTCTGATCTATGTTGTAGTCATATTTCCTTCTCCTTGTCCAACGAAAATCGCCATGTTACGAGGAATAGATATGTTTTCGGTTTCTGTCTTAATCATATCTGATTGAAAGTTAATGTAAACATCTGTTCTTTCTCTATCGTTTTTTTATTTGATTTAACGAATTCAAGACGAAAGTCTGCCATTCTGGATACACTCATTGACACAATCAGTCGATATAACTTTGGATTGCCCATGCTGCTATTATCTTGTAATATTCATTTTTTCTTGTTTCTCCCTTCTACTTCCCCTTTTATTCATTTTGCATTTTATCATAATCTTTCATTTTAATGGTGGTCTTTTTATTTACCTCCTTCACCACACTCCCACCTCCCCTTCTTCCTCTTCCTCCTCCTCTTCTTTTTCTTCTCTGTTTTTATGCCTCCGCAACGAAGTTGCCGGAGACATTATTTTTCAGTTCTTTTCTCCATCCTCTTCTTCTTAGCCTTCTTTCACTTCTGATTATTATGAAAAATTATTATCAAAAAACATATGTACAATCAGTGTCTTGAATCATAAATAATTAATAAGTCACCACATATCATTACCGCAATCACACAGCTCTGATCTTGAATGACCATACAATTCCAACAATGTTGTAATACCAAAAAGTCAGCGTGTATGATGACCCAGTGCTTTTTGGCCGAGCCATGACTTGTACCAAAAATACTTTACATATACCTTGTCATCGAAAGATGTTTATAGGTCATAAATCATACACATTTTTAAAACTGATTTTACGCCTGCATATCTGTTTACCACAACCCTACCCCATCTATTTCCATCACTCTAAATACAAACCACATTGCATCGCAAAGAAATTTGGCATTCCACATCAACGCAAGTAACACGACACCTTTATACATCCAGCGACCTCCCAACAACGTAATTATTATTTTATATTTGATTGTCATCCATACTCGTATTAGAGCGCGGCGCATAAGATAACTTGACACGACCCCACCCCCATCACGCCTGATCCACATGGTCCCTCGCAGACCCAATATCACATCTCTTAATTGCTTAATTAATCATCTCCCACGCATCGGCTTTTATAGTTTCGTCTGACAAGCACTTCGTTACATTAAATGCACGGCACTGGATTATAATCGCTTTTTATGATGATCCGTGGAAATTTTTTACATACATGTTTATGCTTGCCGAGTTGGCACAGGCGTGCATGAGGCGCCATTTTTATTGTCCACCAAAAAACTTCAGGCAGAAATAAACAGAAAATATTGACTTCTTCACTTTACTTTACACGCGCGTGTACCAAGAAAATACAAGTGAAAATATTAGTTCAATAACCACCAAGCAGATTTCCTTTTACGTAGGGGATCCCCCAACGCATCATTATACCCCTGTTGTGCATTTTATCACCGTCTTTGCCTCCCCAAGTAACTTCTACTCGTTATACGGCAATGCGCAGTACGGATTTGATAACAAATGGTAGTACAGTACTTCATGAAATTAAAGGAAAATGGAAGAATGGATGAAGTCCTCGATATTTAGGATAGTATCAGAATTAAAGATTAGTGACATGATTGGGAACACTTGAAAATGCCTCAAGAACCAAATCAGTTGAAATATATACCAACTATACACTAGCAGGAGTGGATCTCTCACCTGGGAGGATTTGTCTGTAATTTGTTTACTTAAGGAGAATCAAGCATAAACATAGGAGTATCTTAATTTTTTTCCGGGGACGATAAAAATAAGCCATATAGAGAGCCAGACAGCAGGTTTCCGTGCTGCAATTGATATTGACATTGTTTATTTTAGAATGAGTCAACGTTTGACTACAAGATTTTCACAGGAGAATCCTTGCATAGTTTTCTTGATTCTAGAGTAGTTTCACCCCAAGTTGAGGACTACCCCAATCATGTAATTTACCTTTAAGTGTATTGTTTAAGGATTCTGCTCCAAATACCGAGCCAAAATTGTTCGAATCTGACTTCGCTCCCCTAAAAATGACTGTAGTCCTGTACATATACAACATCACGCCTTGCCACACATTTCCACCATCATTGCAATATTCGATATTCACAACCAAAAACTCAGAAGCCTCGCTCGACAGTGAATTCAATTTTATAACCGAAATAAGTGCACAGGTCAATGAATTGAATATACATGTATACCCATTCTCTCAGATTCATATGAAAGTGGATTTATTGTGTATGTATTTAATTACCATTTTCATTGCTTATACTGAATTGAGAGTACGTGTCGGAGGTATATAGTACATGCTTCTGTTGCGTGTGAGGGAGATAATGACAAAATAGTAATGAGGGAATAAATATACTGGTCAAGAGAAATACAGTCGATTTGACCATGGACCCTACTGATTTGACCGTATTATAATGCTATCAGGTATTGAGATGCACGAAAACGGCAAGAGTGAGGGAACAGAAAAACGGCGCACCGAAACATTTAGTCTAATCACCAGCAGAAATAATATATTTGTCACCTGTCACCACAATACCCTGATAAAGTCGCACATCTTATGAAATAAAAAAAAACAAGGACAGAAAAACATATATATCTTTTAAAATATAAATATCAAAACTTTGCAACGTGTGAAGGTCTTAAAATGCTTGATTTTTTAAGACACTTCACGTTCATACTTTATATTATTTTTATGATATTTGGCACTTTCATCACCTTTAGGTTGTGCGACTTTAGGCTAATGAAACTCAGGTATGAGTTTCCCGTCACCCTCCCTCGTTATAATTTTTGGGCCTCGTTAGCAGCCAAAAATCTGAAAATAATTCATTATTTTGAATTTTTTTTTACAAGCATCATATTTATAGTTGATTTTGGAAGTTTTTGTAGGAAACGAGTCTCAGAAATGAGTCAAAAAACAAACCCAATGTTGTTTTTATTTTGTTGATCCCCTGTTGGTTCACTTCATATCGTTGTACACAGTTGTATGGTGCTGCAGACTATACTTCGTCGGGTGCCAAGCAGAACGTAGTCTGCGCATGTGTGCTGGAACATGCGTTTTCGTGTTTTTGTTCCTGGCAGAACATGTAGTCTCAAGAAAAATGCACTGAAAGGGTTTCACTGTACATGTATTGGGTTAGCAAACTGGAGATGTGCAAATGGGATGAAGAAAAGTGCATTTAATCTTCATAAAAGGTTGAAATAATGAAATCCTGCATAATAATGAATAATGAATAATGAAATAGTTCCCTCATTATAGGCTGGAAAAAATGTGAAGGGAAACTCATACTTCAGTTTCATTAGCCTTATCAGTGTATTGTGGTGACGGGTCACACTTTTGTTTACAAGTAGTAAACAATTTGACTAACAATATCCATATTTTATTCAGATATTCTCCTGTTCTGAACTTCGGAGTGAATAATACGAGCAATGTGTGGCCATCTTGCTAAAACCAAGACTTTCCTGTGTCAATTCATTGTCGCTTATATTATAGGCCTAAGGCAGGCTTTATGGCTTTACATCGGGTAAGACAGTATTTGAAAGAGCATGGATACCCACTTTCTGAAATAATTGTAGATTTTCTGACATAATTTGATTTTCGAGAAACGTCTGAAAGTAGGTGGATTTAACATTCGGCCTTGCTGAGGTGTATGATATTAGAATGATAATACAGTAAGGAGAATTCCTGTAAAAAAAACACCATGCCTTCGAGAATTGTGAATGAATATGTCAAAATACACCCGGTCACTATTTATAAACACGATCTATTTTCCAGGATCGTTTGTAGTGTCTGGTAGTAAGACTAGACAGCCATCGCGTGTTTTGACCAGACGACAAGTTCGGAGGAAAGACACTCGATCGTTTGTAGTGTCTGGTACTAAGACTAGACAGCCATCGCGTGTTTTTTTACCAGACGACAAGTTCGGAGGAAAGACACTCGAATTCGTTTGTAGTGTCTGGTACTAAGACTAGACAACCATCGCGTGTTTTGACCAGACGACAAGTTCGGAGGAAAGACACTCGAGGGATGTAAGACGAGTCTGCATCCTGGAAAATATTTCCACAGGTGTTTCCACTGATACGCGAAAATGACCCCCCTTTCGAACCCAAATCAGACACAACTGCGCCTCTCACTGTTTTGGAGGCATTCTGAATATAGATTTGAATTACACAAACTGTAGATAAACGTTTGTCTGCAGTCGATCGAGTAGTATTTATGAGTTTGCTGCAATTTGTTTTGTTTATTTGACTGTGTTATAATCGTTATCGTGGGTTTTATAATTTATCAGTAAAAAAGTGAGTTCATTCCACAAAGTAATTATGAAAAGTGGTACATTTACTTCACAGTCACATTGTTTCGCAGACTCGCAGTTATTGCTACATAGTCTACGAAGACATGGATTGGAAAATGGCGATTAAATTTCAGTGGTAATCGACACAGTCATTGACTTTAGCGTGAGCGTGAGCACCTTCTAAGTTCCCGCTTTGCAGTTTTATCCCATTATATTCACTAATCAAATCTGGTTGATAATGACAATAATGTCTGTACACAAAAAGCCTATTTTTGATAATACATTTTCGGCCATGTTTTTATTACTCTGTCTGTAGTGTTGCGACAGTTGGGGGTCATGTGTTGGTTGACTGATTAATATGAATGGGGAAAGTCGAGTCACTTTTATACCGGATTTTGATTCAGATCTCTTTCTCTCACCCCTGTCTGTTGTGTGTATTTGTGTGTGTGTTTGTGTGTGTGTTGTGTGTGTGTGTGTGTGTGTGTGTGTGTGTGTGTGTGTGTGTGTGTGTGTGTGTGTGTGTGTGTGTGTGTGTGTGTGTGTGTGTGTGTGTGTGTGTGTGTGTGTGTGTGTGTGTGTGTGTGTGTGTGTGTGTGTGTGTGTGTGTGTGTGTGTGTGTGTGTGTGTGTGTGTGTGTGTGTGTGTGTGTGTGTGTGTGTGTGTGTGTGTGTGTGTGTGTGTGTGTGTGTGTGTGTGTGTGTGTGTGTGTGTGTGTGTGTGTGTGCGCGCGCGCGCGTGATACTTTTCTACTGATAATCACAACACGTACTTTCCATTCAGTTTATATCGATGGTATACCTCGAGAAGTGCTTTTAAAGAAATCTCATTTAACAGATACACAATTAATTAGTTCCTTTGGGCTACAGTAAATCCACATAGAGCAGCTGCAGTTCCCTGCAGTTACGATGAATATACTCTTCTGTACAATAATATGCACATATTTGATTCTGTATATTTTAGTAGGGATTTTATTGTGTATGTTGTATACAAGAAAAATTTCACATACATCTGTTCGTAGGAATACACATACACGTATACACTGCACTTTATTGCTGCCTCAGTATGAAATCACCACCAATGCCAAATATGAAAATAAAGAAAATAACACAAACTACACAAAACATATTTAAATACATACATGCACATACATACACATACAAACACATACATACATACACATACATACACATACATACATACACACACATACACATACATACACACATATACACACACATACATACATGCATACACACACATACATACATACATATTCGCGTACATGCATGCATACATACATACACACACCTATACATACATTCATACATTCATACATACATACATACATACATACATACATACATACATGTATACATACTGTAAGTACATACATACATACATACATACATACATACACTAAACATATCTTGCATGATTACATACCTATACGTACATGTATACATACTGTAAGTACATACATACATGCACATAGGTACATACATACATACACATATAATATGCCTTACATACAAACATACATACATACATACATACATACATACATACATACAAACATACAAACATACATACATCCATGAATACACAATGGTTTAAAATGCTAAGAAATGTAACATATGCACGACCTAGGACATGACATACAATGTATAAAAGGCAAGTATACAAACAAAACACATATCAATTTGAAACATTTTGAAGCGGTTATATTGTTCCATATGAAACATCGATTTAAATGCTTCAATGTGACTGGTTTGCAGAATATTGACCGGTAGGCCTGTACAAGCACAAGTTGAGAATCTAGAATCATGACCTCGACTTGAATACAATTTCCTTCCAAGTTCGTTACCAAAAAAAAAAAGGTAGCCATGAAACTCATTATCACGGCCCCGGGGTCGCGGGGCAGCCTGCTACCGGGAACTTAAAATAGTGCAGACGATTTTACGCGTGTCAAAGGAAAGATACTTTGGTCAGATTTGCCCGCCAAAATGCACGTGTTAATTCATTCGCGGTTGGTGTTGCTACATTTTCCGGACCCATACCGGAAGGTTGAGGTTAGAAGGGCGAGTAGCATCAATGGAATATCCAGATCTTCGTAAATTTGCGTTTATTCCATTATAGTATACACATGTATACATGTATACATAAGCCTTCCTACATATACGTATAGATACATGTACGTATACACATCCTCTACGTACACATATTTTTGATACATGACGACTTGACTCTGGAATATATATAATGTTCAAAATGATTTGCATTACAGCATTTTCTCCTGGTTTATAACTGTTTGTGTATTTTTGATACTGTGCATCACTGTGATAAAACTGCTTTAAAACATCTATGCCCCCTCTCTCCTCCCTAGACAGATGGATAAATAAATAGGTAGGCAATACAGATATAGACGGATTGATAAGAAAAACGATTGGTTTTTTTCTTGGTAGTATTTAGGCACTGTACAATAAATACTAACAGTTGAAACTGAACCAGGAAAGTCTTGATTTTATAAAGATGAATTACACATTGCTTGTCAATATAATTATCACTGAGAACATGAGAATGTTTGCATATTGTTAGTCAAATTATTCACGACTTGATTGTGATTTTAACAATGTTACTTCGGCTGATGATTAGACTAATTCCTTCGATGAGCCATTTTTCTATTTCCTAACTCTTCCTGGTTTCGTGCATCTTACACGCAAATAGCAGGATTGGAAAAGTCCTTATTAGGGGATAAAACTACTCTGGAATCAAGTAAATTGTGCAAAGCGTCTGTAGTCTGAATTTCATGGTCAATTGTTTGTTACTTTTTAAACAATCACCATCAGTACTCATTGTGACAGACAACTTTGTTGTGTAGCTTTGTATGGGATCAATGTCTATATTGCGACACCAGAACAATCCAATACTGGTAAAGGAACGCTTGTTTTTCCACTAGTAAACCAATTCAGGACAAATTCTTCCAGCTAGGAGATTCACTCCTTCTGGTGTATACATTGGTATATGTTTCAACCTATTAGGTTCTTGAGGAATGTTTTACTTCTCCCAATCAAATCAACGCCCTTTAATATCTGGTAGCTATGGTCAAATCAACTGTATTTCTCTTGACCATTACATTTTCTCCCTCATTACTATTTTGTCCTTACACGCATCAGTATGCGCTGCAAATGACTTCGGGGTAAATACTCAAAAGAAAAATCATAAATCGAACCATTCAACTTAATCGTCGTGTTTATGGATGTTACAGATTGGTAGTTCTCATTTGGCATACGCATTTTTCCTTCTTAATATTGGGTTGTATTGTATGTCTCACACAAATCGGCTTTGCAGAATAATGTATAACAATAATCAGATTATACGACTTTGATTGCTTAAAATAGTTTACCAATTTGGAATTATAAGCATTCGACATAGGAATCGCTGATTAAAAAAAATCATATGTGTCATTTTGTTATACTGATTTATTTTCTGTTTGGAAAAAAAAGTTAAATGAAATGAAATGAAAATGACATGAAATATGTAATTATTACTAACAATGATCCAGCGTAATGCTTTTGCCTAACATTTACATCTCCACAAAGACTGATCGATCATTGATATGAGAACAAATATGCAGTCTTTCTACAGATTGGTTGGTTAGTTCTCAAGGTATGAAGACAGAACTATTATGTCTACCCACACCCCCTTTCCCGTAACCTAAGATTTTTCAAACGACGTCATTAACTGACAAAACGACCACATAACAAAGTGATAGGAAATGATCCTTTATATGACGCTTAAAGACATTGTATAACAATGTTTCCAGTTTAAAAAGTCTGAGCTGCATGATTCCCCATGCTACCAGTGTCTCTGACATGGTCTAAAAATGAAGCCCTGAAAAAATTGCAGTTTAAAACGATCATTAAGTGCTTTAAAAAAGTAAAAATCATTGAGAGACCATTCCAGCTTTCCCTCATAGACTGCTGTGTTGCAGAATTTCCTATCGCCTGATAGGAAATTAATGTGCCAATTTGTATCTGCACATATTGTACTAGTGACAGCATTACTGTCCAAACTTTTGTGTTGTAAGGTGTTTATTTGTCCATTCAAACACTGTCAGATATATCAGATAGCAAAGTTCGACACTGTCAGATATATCAGATAGCAAAGTTCGACAATTTTTTAAACGTGTCTTCCATAGTGTTATACAGGGTGGCCCAGAAAGAATGCTACGAGTATAATCGCTAATATTCTAGTCCGATTATTGGCAAAGATGTCATTTTATTTTATGTCGTTGGGTTAGACGTTTTTTTCCAATAAAATGAATACCGAGATCGAGTTGAGTTTTGAGTAAAGGCGTTTTGGATTCTAGGCATTTTTCGGGAGCAATGCCATTTCCCAATTTCGCCATTTTACAGCGGCGGATCATCGGAACGCCTAGTATTGTGGCCTCGGAGCTTGCACATACAGCCCGGCATACAGACAAAACCGCGATGACATATGGGGCGTGGTAGTAGCATCGTCTTCTTATGAAAGCGGAGGCGATTCCGGCTATCATAAAGAGGACGATGCTAGCTACAGTCTCCTTTGTCATTCGCGGTTTTGTCTGGTATGCGCGGTGGTAGTGGCAAGCTCAAGAGGTCCACATATCTAGGCGTTTCCGGATGACCGCCGCTGGTAGCAAAATTGGGCGAATTTTTGGCGAATGAGTTAGCCTTCCGAAAAATGGCCCCTAGATCAAATACGCCTTACTCACAAGCCAATCAATGATCTTCGGTATATTCTTATTTGGAAAAAACGAAAATGTTACGAACCACAAAATAAAAACTTAATGACAGTGTTGGCGATAATGGTGAAGAAGCATAGCGAATTATATCGTAGCATTCTTCCTGCGGCCACCCGTGTATAGTTTTCTTTACAAGTACCAGAGCAGACCAGAAAAAATTGTTTTAACTAATCATCTTTTCTCTCAATGTTTATCTTGCAAAGAAGTACATTATAATGTGTTGCCTCATCTCAGCAGGACAAACACTACTTGGTAAAATTGATTTGGGCCAATGAAACTTAGATTCATATAAAAAGTAAAGATTTAGGCATAAGGCATGATATTTAAAATATATTCCCCCCAAAATCTAAATGGGCATTTTTAATGATTTTATCCAATCATTTTGTCAGTGTTTGTCGGTAGATTTGTACGTGTATGTGTGTAAGTGTGTGTATGTATGTCTGTGTGTTTGTATGTGTACATCTCTGTGTGTCTGTGTGTGTCTACGGTATGT
>JZLH01S0248759.1:0-22314 GCA_001188425.1 Eucidaris tribuloides
AATTCAGAAAGAAAAGAAAATTATAACTTGAAGAGGTCGTCTAAACATGACATTCTCGCTTTCTGTCCATGGGGAGAAACAAATAATTCCAATTTCCAATAAAATAAAGTCAATAGGAGACATGCATTAATAAGAAAGACCTTTCAACTTCAAAATGCATGCATATAGTGTATGTTGCAAATACTTTTGATTAGGGAGGGTAACATACACACAAATTCATGTCATAAAATGCAACACATACCTCTCCTCGCTCTCGTCCTCTCTTTAGCCTGGTGACGAGCTTACGTTTCCAGCCTATTCTGGAACCTACGCCCGAATACTGTCTGGCATCAAGCCGATAGATGTGTATAAATTACACGATAAACTGAGCTTCGAAGAAGGAGGCGCTGCCTCCATCCCGACTTACCAGCTCACGAGCCTCATAACGCAGTAAGAACATAAGCCGCGTTTACACTGATGGTCCCGTCGGCCACGCAACAAACTGTTTAACGGCCACCGTTGGCAAAACGAGGATAGACGTGAAACCACGCGTAGAAGGGCTGGCAAATGTGACAGTCCGGATTCGCCGTAGATGCGGCCAGATTTTTGAATTGTCAAAAAATTTGCCCACGGTAGTCATCGGTGCGATGGGGAAACTGAGCCCGTAGTAAAAACGAGGTAAAGCGCAGCAGATAGTGACAGAAGTAATAACCGTAAGCAATACTTAGAGGCGATCCGTAGCGATGACTGGAAGCATCTGTATTTCCCGGCCATTTTCACGATCCTTTCAAGTTTTGTCAGTCTGTCGCGTTTTGTCACGGTTCTGATGTGATGGTAGCCATTTGTCCCGTTCAGTTACGGTACTCCAGGCAAGTGACGTTTGGGCTGAAAGATACCGGGTGTGGCGTATGTAATACGGTCTGATTACGGCGAAGCGTTCTGTGAGGGAGTATAAAAGCTGGCCGCCGGCAGGAGGAGACTACAAGATCTCCCTGAACTCGAAACACACCTCTAATAGTGGGTGGCTTAGCGTCAATTTTATGGATACCGTTACAAGAAGTGGATAAAAAGCAACCATTTTGGTAGCAGACTTCCTTATGGACTAACTTTTGATTTTAGAAGGGGAGCCACCCAAACAGTTCGGGATCAGGTCGGAGGCAATGGGGGAATGACCTCCCTCCCAATGGTATATAAATGTGGATTTTTGCACATTGTATCGTATATGTTGCAGCATGATGGAAATTAGTGCGAAAATGTTAATACATTCAGTTATAAAAATACGACAGGAAGGCCCTGGGTGGAACCCTACCCACGCTATCCCCCATGACCCCGCCCCATCCCGCCCACCTTTGGCAGGTAGATAGGGTGTAAGCCTTGCTATATACAAGCAATAAAAGTACCATTTTGGGTCTAGAGCTTCCTATGAACTAACTTTTGAGGGAGCTACCCAAACAGATTCAGATCAAGGGGATCGGGGGGGGAACATGGTGGGATGGCCCCCTCCCATGGCACAGAAAATGTGCATGTTTATCACATTGTATCATTAATGTAGCTGTATTGATGGAAATTATCACTAATGTATTAATTTATGATGTGACCGTAGGTTAAAAACAGGGCAAGGAGGCCAACGGTGTGACCTACCCAGTGTGCCTCTACTACCTCCTCCCCCCCCCCAATGCGCCAAGACACCACCCACCCCCTCCGCGCCCACCCTGGCTCATATAGAAGCCGTCAGTGTACGCCAAAATATGCCGTTGCAAGGTGGATGAAAACACTATTTGGGATTTAACTTACTATTAACTAACTTTGAATTTTAAAGTGAGCCAACAACTCGGGTTCAGGATCAGGATGGTCATGTGGGGTGACCCCTTATGGCCGAGAAATGTGATTATGCACATTGTATCATAATGCAGTAATGTGAACTTGTATGGATGGAAAGTTTGTACAGAGATATAATTTATGAGGTATATAATTTAAAACAGAGCAGGAAGGTCCCGGGTGTCCCCACTCAACGTCCCTTCCTACCCCACCAGATCTCAAGACCCAGACCCAGAATTGTCTAACCAAAATAGAATTATCGATTTTTTAAAATACAATCAAACATCTGATAAGTACGCAGCAAGTCGTTTACAACGATGGAAATGGGGTGAATACAGTTCATGGAGGGAGACGGGGGGGGGAGTAAGAGTTTTCAATGACAACTTTGAGGCTATGAAACATTATTTTCTTCGAGATAGATGAAAATATATTTTTTATTTTTTGAGTGCTTGGGCAGCTTTACTAGGTGGAATGAAAGACGCAGTTTTGGTAAGGAGCTTCCTCATGAACAAACTTTTAACTATGAAAGGGCCACCCAAAGACCAATTTTGGGTTCAAGGTCGGGGAGGGCACTGGTAGGGTAACCCCCACCGATGGCCCCGAAAAGTGAATTTGATATGCCATGACATCTGTCAGCTGTGTGTGGAGTATTTTGCACAGCAAGATATATGATGTGATATGTAAAACAGAACAAGGAAAGGTTACTGGGTGTACCCTCCAGCAGTTTCCCCGTCTACCCTAGGAAAAAAGAAAGGCCATTCATTAACTCTTGCTCAAGGGACAAATTCACATTAGGTAAATTAAATAGTAAATTTATGTAAAATAGGCACTGCTCACCCCTCCTGCTATCAGCGGCTGCCTCTGCTACCCTATACCTCCCCGCATTCGACTAATTAATTCCTTCGATTTCCTGATAGTTTTAGTCAAAAATATTTTTGTTTCTGTTTGTCACAGAGAACTTTACGTGTTTAATAGCCCAACCCTTTCCCTGCTCATAAACCTATTCCCTCCTCCGCCACACGGTAAATGTTACAATCAATATTATCAATGTTTATGTTTCCTAAAAATAAAAATAATAATAAAATCCACATTTTGGAGCCATGGATGGGGGTTACGCCCCCTTTAATTGATAACGAAAAGTATAACTTCTAAATGCTTGAAATATGTTTGTGATTATTCTGAACCATTTCATGATGCACGCTATTCATTGGTTCTTTTTCAAAAATTTTACTACGCGTAACAGTGCGTAATTCGCGATTTTGCTTTATTTGGTCAGAAATTCATCATATCTCAGGTTAGACAACACAACAGAAATATAAATTAATTTATAAAATTATGGTCCTAGTTTGATTCGCAAAATACCAAACACTAACAATGGTTGTATAATAACAATTTCACTTTGTACGCATTACTTTGAATAACACACTGCTTTGTTGCATTGCTGGGAAAGGCTCGTCTTACCGGGGCACAACGTGGCTCCATAGGCACCAGCGTTCACGTTCCATCCGTAGAAACCTTAGAGACAGTTAAAGAACGGTCAGACCTTTGATCAGAACGTGAAAACGTTCAGTGACCCCATACAGAAGTGACGGGTCGGAAGGAACACGTACTGGCATCCTGTGTTAGACGCGCGGGCCGAACGTAGTGAGCTTTGAGCCTCCGGACCGCACTTATTTCTTCCCAAGGCCCGTCACGGGATACCCAAATAGATCGAAAGAAAACTTAGCAAACGTAAAAACTTGAATACGGAAGTAAAACATGGCCGAAGTCCCACGGTTAACTACGTTCGGGCAAACGGGGCTTGCCGTGCCACCGAACAGTAGTGTAAACGCACGCCTAATATATACACTCTCATTTTGCGGAGTCAAATATAACTCGAAATGAAGTCAGGTGGGAGACTACTCTAGTCTATTCCGAATTAACTTTGACTCGAATTCGATATTCTCACAACACCATTCACCCTAAGAAAAAATTGCTGATTAGAAGCTCTCCCTGTCCCGTATTTGGAACCTTTTAAGGTTTTTCAATGAAGCAAAAAGGGTTCTAAATAGTTCTTTAGAACCATTTTTGGTTCTACAATTAAATCCCATCGCATATCAATTTATAAACAATCTTTTACTTTCTTCATGGTCTAGAGTTTTGCAACGCAATGGTAAACTGGAACTAAAACCATCGTTTTTGGCACATTTTTTGCTATTGTAAAAAATCTGCAAGCTTAATATACTATTGAAACGAGATTTATGATAATCAAAGGTTAGATCAAAATATGTGACCAAAGTTATGACATGGGGAATTGATTCTAAAGACTTCCTTTTTGGTAGAAAAATCTCGTGGAAGATCCCCGTTTTTCCCATTTTTCTGACTTTGCCGCTTCATTAATGAAAGTGCACCGTCTATGAATATATTGAAGATGAGTATGTGTAACGGGAAGTCTGAGGATTCTAAAAATGTAAAAATCAAATTTTTATTGGCTAGGAGAAGTCTCGCGGAATTGGCAAAAACCAATCACAGAGAGGCTCTCAGTCTTCTGACTTTCCCAGCTGGCTAGAAATCAACGCAGTCTTTATTAAGATAAGGCATTGTGCGTTCGAGTGTGAATGTAAACAATAGACTGGTCTGGTGTGGTGAAGGATTCATCCATTATTCTTTATAGGTGTGTTCGGCGACTGTGGCAAGCTTTGATGGTGATAAGTATGTTCTACATGCAGCTACCTTGTCGCAGTAATTACTGTTTTATAAATTAAATTTGACATTTTGCTTTTTGTATTGCATTATTTTGAAGCAGTGTCTTAATGACTCACTCGATCGACTCGATTTCGCATCTCGACTTGAAGCGCTTTTCTCGACTCGACTCGACTCGACTCGAGACTAAAATCATAACACCAGCACGTAAACGAAAATGACTCGACTTCGAACCCCTTCATGAATCGACTCGAACTCGTGACTCGGACCACTTAGTGACTCGAACATTAGACCATGGACTCTGACTCGAACGCCTTCTTGACTGACTCGACCTCTTCTTGACTCGACTCGACTCGACTCGACTGACTCAAATTATTTAAGTACACCCAAAATTTGTTATATTGCATCTTCGGTTAGATCTAAATTTAGATCTTAGAGCCTTCTCATTTTGCTCCGCTCTTGTGGTACAGTGTAGCACTACTAGTACAGTACAAGCGATGCATAGTTGTGAGCCATAGCAGGTTCACACAAGCACCCACCCCCCCCCAAAAAAAAACTCTAGTGCTACTAACTAATACCTATTATCTCTTTCATATTACTAGTTAGATCTTTTGTATTGCCACATGATCAAGAGGCATGCAGAATAAATCCTCCTCCTCTCCCACCATTAACTAATAACCTAATACCTGCCATGCATGCATGCATTCCAATGGCCATCAAGAGCTCCATATGGAGCTTTATTTAATAAAAACAAATTCTACAGATTTTTTATGTTTTATGGTTATAGTAACTAACAAAGTATATTTTTCGCGTGACAGGAACTTTTATTCACTTTCATACTTTCACGGTAGAATAGCGATTTGTTGATGAGCAAGTACTGTAGTTTGCAATGTATGAAGCAGATGAGTAGACTACATGTTAGAGTTAAATTTCAAGGGTCATTCTTGAAAACTTTGCATGTAATTTTTGCTATTTTCAATATGTTATTACTTCAAAAGCATTTATTGGTATTCAGTGCTTGGTTAGGAAATGGCAGTGATGCACATATAAAACAGATATGTTTCAGGCATGATACCATTTAAATCCACAGCTAGCATGACACAGTTTAAAAAAAAAATAATGACTACATAATCGTCTTATGCTGTGTCTTTGATAAGATCTAATAATTAGAAACCTGAAAAACGTTTATTTTCAAAATGATGAATTTTAGCGCTTTAAGAAAGTTGAAAATCTTTCCGAGCACCCCAGTTGGCTATTCACCTGCTCCATTCCCTCGCGCATAGATTACTGTTGCTTGTAGGATCTGGCTAGTTTTTCCTCCACCGGAGTGGAAATTGTTTATTAATGCAATTATCTTGCCGAAGTGCCCCGCATAGCTTCCAAATTTTGTATTCTAGGTTATTATCCATTTTTAAACACTTACTATAATAGCTCACATATCAAGTTTAACGTTTTTTTTTTTAATTTGAGCCCACAATGTTAGTCTTACACTTCAAGCATATTGGGTCCTGAACAGAAGTTGGGGTGGTGGGGCCCAGGTCCCACAACGTCAATAAAACTATTTATTCATTTATTCTAATTTGCATGCAACTTTAAATATGAGCATTTGACTGTTGAGTTATTGACTTATATTGGTTATATATGTATTTTCTTGTACTTTCATACCAATTGCTCAGTATGAGTTTTCGCCTTTAATCGACCATGGCAAGGCAGTTGATGAACTGTATGAACTATTTACTGTTTCAGCAAGCAGGACAAGAATGCATTTTCTGATTCAGTATGATTGATAGCTTACTTGTTGCTGTCATTTGCGTATTGTGGTCAACAATCACGGAACTGATTTGTTTTTTTTTTTTCATAATGTGTATACATCTATGTCAACTGACATTTTTAATAAACATACTTTTTTTTCTCTTAAATGATTTGTATTTTGTTTTTTCCCTTGCAGTTGCAGAGTGTTCAATACTTATTACCCAGGACATGTGACCATCAATTCAGTAACTCCTAAGCCTAAAATTAATGTTACCTCGCTTGTTCTAAATTTTAAGGTGTGTTAGGCGTTACCATGTGTATATTTCGGTATTTTAAGAAGTTATGTAGGTTTACATCGATTTAAGATGTACTAATAATTTTGTGGATTTTGGTACTAATATTTGTCTATTATCATTGTTGCAGTTGTGTAGTTTCATGTAGGGTACTTGGATGCAGTTGGATGTTAAATGTTGTTGGGTCTGTCAATAGTCAGGAAGTAGCTGGGTTCTACCATTCAAATAGATGATACATCAATATTTACTTTATCAAAATCCATGTTGACTCTCGACTCGACTCGACTTCTCATTGCGTGCAGACTTGACTTCGACTCGACTCTAAATTTCTGTTTGACTCGACTCGACTTGACTCGACCGTGAAAAAAAAATGAACTCGACTCGACTCGCGAGACTCGAGCCCCTCAATGACTCGATTGACATCGACTCGAGCTCCTAGCTGACTCGACTCGACTCGGACTCGAACCTTTCTATCGACTCGATCGATCCTACCTTGATCGACTCGACTCGATTACAAACGTTTTGAAACTCTGACTTGATCTGGCTAATGTAATCTACACATTGTAACAATAGAATTGCCGCGCACGTTCATGACATGTATTAAGAACACCCCTATCATTTAATGTAGCAGTCCGTCGCTTCCTCCTACACAGCACGGTGTGAGAGCAGTAATGCATGACCTGTGCGTAAAACCTCGTATTTCTCTGCCCAAAAGAGGAGCATTTTTGTACTAAACAAATTGATATGAAAGCTACATAACAGATTTGTCTGTCACAAGGCAAACTGGTGGAAGTTAATTTAAAATGAGTCAACATTTGACTGCAAGATTTTTTTTACAGTAGAATTCTTGCATAGTTTACTTGACTCTAGAATCTACCCCAAATTGAGGACTACCTCCAATCATTTCAGTTACCTTTACGATCTGTTCATGTAGTTATACAATGTTCACTCTTGTAAATTTATTAGCAAAACCCCTAATATAATAATAATAATTATTGACGAGAATTTATCTTAGAAACCTCACGTGAATAATGTATGCAATATCATCTCCAGAAACTTAAGAATGATTAACAAATTAAAGCATGTGTTTCCCCAATCTACGCTGAAGTCTTTATACTATGCATTAATTTATCCTTACCTCAGCTATGGAATATTAGCTTGGGGTTATGCAAGTAAAGACCCTTACAGACAGAATATTGTTACTCCAGAAAAAAGCTCTGAGAATCATTTACAATACTGATTATCTTGCTCATACCGAACATCTCTTCTTATCCAATAACATTTTGAAAATCAATGAAATATATTCTCTATACAATGAGGTATTTTCATGTTTCTTTTAAATAATAATAAGTTGCCACATAATTTCGATTCTATGTTTGTAAGGAATCAGCAATTTCACAATTACCCCACACGGCAGTCTGGCTCATTTTATTTACCGAAGACTATAGAACTCTCTTTGCAAACCACATTTTTACTTTTGCTGGACCCAAACTATGAAATTCCCTCCCTCTTTGTTTAACTCAGGTGAAAAGCTTTCACTCGTTTAAACGTCAACTTAAAAATAGACTTTTGACAACCCCTGCTTAAATGACCCTGCAAACATTTTAACTAAATAGGAGAACTTATTCACAACTGTACCCCCTTTTTATGCTCTTTATAGAAATACAGTAGTACTGTTTCACTAACATAAATTGACCACATTTTCCCCACGTTAATGGAATTCTAGGAGTGTCCAGTGAGTTTCATCGGTCTTCCCTCCCCTTCTCCTCCTTCCCCATCTCCTCCCTCCCCTCCCTTCCCTCCTTCCCCTCCCTCCCTCTTCTTCCCCTCCATTCCCTCCTCTTCCCCTCACTCCCCTTCCTCCCCTCCCCGTTCTCCTCCCCTCCCTCCCTTTCCCTTCCCTCCCCTTCCCTTTCCCCTCCCTCCCTTTTCCCACTTTTCTCTCTGTATGTAGGTCTGTCTACGTGCGTTTGTGTCATTGTTTCTGTATCAGTGGCGTAGCCAAGGGGGGGGGGGCGATGGGGGCGGTCGCCCCCCTAAGATTTGGCCAAAAAAAAAAACTGATGTAAAGATGCCACCTTCATTTCCTTTTTTTTCTTACTGTTGAAATATCTACAACAATATACATCAGGCGCGGATTTAGATATATATATTTTCATAAGCGTGGTAAGAAACATGTCAAAATTTTCGACGCGCTCCGCGCGCAAAATTGCATCCTACAGGTTAACAATTTTTCATGCAGATCGCGAAGCAAAATTGAATACTAGTATAATAATAATAATAATAATGACACATTTTTGTATATACCACATAACACAAAGACAAAATTGCATGTCTCTAAGCACTTTTTAGAACAGAGATAGGCCTACAAAAATATTGTGTAAGTTTAATGTTTTTGCAGTGCCTTGCGCAGACAGTGTTTAAACAAGTCATATTCTTGTATTAAATAAGAATTTTTGTTAAGTTGTTATTTTGGGAGATGCACTGTTTACCTTCAAAATGTTTGTAGTAGCGTGATACAAAAACTGAGAAAACTTTCGGCGCGCTGCGCGCGCAAAATTGCAATGTAAAATTTTCAAAAAAGAATATTGTGTGTGATTAGTAGTGTTTTGCAGTATTACGTTTCAAGAATTGTTCAGATTAATTAGTTCAGATTAATTATTATTCAGATCAATTTGTCACTAAAGAAGCAAAATATGTAGATTTGTAAAGGTGAAACTGCAATTTGTCCTCTCCTCGGAGGGGAAAACCAAGTGTTTTTTTGTGTGTTTGCATGGCGAATTTTTGTGTACAATTATATGGTTTGGTTGTAAAAATGCGATTTTTTTTTTTGGCTCGCTCGCTCGCATATTAGAATTTATATTTTTTCGTCTCGGGGCCATCATCAGCACAATCTACTTGGGGGCTTAACTTGCCACAAACATTATAAGATATTGTATTGTTCTGTACTGAATAGAAAAAAATATGTGAGTTAAAAAAAAGTGAATTTTGCACTAAAATGGCGTCAAATAGTCATGATAAAGCAGAAAGGATGGTATTTTATCGTAGAGCTTTCACAGTACAGTCAGGATCCCGCCCGCAACGGACCTTTGCGCAATTGCGCCTGTTATGTAGGCTATATTGAGCACACTTTTTTGTGCCCCTCGTATTTGAAAATCTTGAATCCGCCCCTGAATATACTGCCTTATCTTAATCACTAGGATTGTTTTAAGTCGATAAAGCATGCCAAAAACACGCACCCAATCGCACGATTAATTGCATCAAAATTCCAAAAGCTTTCACCGTGGGACGGGGGACACCCCCCTCCCACACCCTCCCCCCCCCCTCGCTCGCTCCGCTCGCTTGGGCTCGGTCGCTTCGCTCCCTCGCATATTCCGCCCCATAAGATCAAATCCTGGCTACGCCACTGTTTTGTATGTGTATATCTGTGTGTGTGCGTATGCGTGTTTCTTGTGTGTACGTGAGTGTCTGTTGTGTGTCTGTTTTCGTCCGTGTGTTTCTGTGTCTGTGTATGTATGTTATGTATGTTCATCAGTTTGTGTGTGTATCTGTTATGTGTGTGTTTGTATCATTTAACAGGGCCCTTCAATTAAACAAACACGTCTGTGTTCCTGAAGGGTCCTGTATTTCCAATTTTTTTTTCAAATTTTGACACGAGGTTAAGCTTTGTTTCTGTTATTGATTTGTTTTTGTTTATAATGATGCTATATTCATATTTACATTGTTGATTTAATAAAAATTTAAAATATGACGAAAAAGCAATTACATATTGATATTTATACAAATACATTTATGTGCATTATGATTAGTATATATTGTAACTTGTGTTGACTTTGAAATTTGTATCGCTTAACCATGTCATTTAATTGTATTGATTTCTGTTTACATGTTTGGCAAGAATAAAAATGAAATGAAATGAAATGAAATATTGTGGAACTTCAAGCTCGTATAAAACGTATTAAGGACACTGAATAATATTTTTTGAAAGAAAAATGAAAACGATACCACTTTATTTTTTGAAAATGGAGATTTGATGTATAATTTTGTATGTTTGATAACTGCTTCTTCAGATTGCTTTGTATGTAAGTATTGCTATATCTTATCATATGGATATTTTCTTGCATTTTTATGATTTATGTTTGGATTTATTTGATCAATAAAGACAAAATATCTTTAGTTTTTCCAAAAATCATAGCAAAACAAACCCTCCGGATATCGGTCAGCTAAATTTTGCCCCTGTTTTGCATGTGTCTGATCTGCTTTACTACTAGAAAGTGTTATTCACATTACGAAAGAACTATTGTAACAAACAAAATGCCCGGGGGCACTGTTATTACACCATGCGCGTGTGAAAAAAAAAACATGTAAAAAGGGTCGTTTTTCACGGTCGGGCGATGTACGCGCGTACAGTGAAAAGGGCATCAAAATAGCCAAAATCAGGAAAAATGGTATAATTTCAACAGAAGGTTGACTTTTCAGACTTGAATACTTGTTTAGGGTATTATAAAGAAGGTTGACTTTAAAAGGTATCTTATCAGACTTGAATACTTGTTTAGGGTATTCTAAGATCGAAGGATAATTACTTGCTTATGGTCCATTTTGAAAGCCTATACACGCGCATGGTGTACACCCTGTAATGACGGTGCCGCCCAGGGGCGCAAATCCATTTTGAAATGTGGGGGGACATCACAATGGAGGCACCTTGGAATATTGCTTATTTGGGGTGGGGTCCAGGGGCCCGCCTTAGGGCCCCTGGTAGGGTCCCGGGGCAAAGCCCCGGGCAGGGGTCAGAGGGCGGAGCCCCCTGAAGCTTATGAGATCTAGCGGTTTAAGGGGCCTATTTTGACACTCTGATAACATAATTTTTTCCTAAAATGGACAGTCAACAATAATTATAAAACTGTTTTATTTCCCAAATTAGTGGCACTTGCACTATGAATTGGTAGCAGGTCATTTCAAAACATAATGATAACTTGTCGGGTAGGAACTCAGTGTTGAAAATACGCATAGAAAGACGGTTCTAGGCATGGTAAATACATATTTCAATTGTATATTCTATCAAGATTAGAGTTTGGGTAGTCATACTTGCAACCGAGAGGGGGGGGACATGAGACGCAGGATCCTCCTCCCACGGAAGGAACATTTTGAAAATACGCTTACAAACGTGGGTTTTCTTGACATGCAGTAATTTAGCAAGATTAGGGATTGGGTAGTCATACTTGCGAGGGTGCGAAGCAACCAAGCGTGTGGGAGTGTGGGAGGGGGATACACCCTCAAATATTTTATGAAAATTAATTAGGAATTATAATAAGTTGTCAGAAAGATGTACGAAAGTATGTAAAAACCTGTTGCGAGGGAACGAGGCGACCGAGCGGGGGAGGGTGTGAGAGGGGGATACCCCCTCCAACGGCAGGAATTTTTTTTGAAAATACTCATAGAAAAGACGGTTTTCTAGGCATTTCACTAGCAAGATTAGGGTTTGGGTAGTCATACTTGCGAGGGAGCGAATCAACCGAGTGGGGAGGGTGTGGGAGGGGGATACCCCGTTCTCACGTAGGAACTTTTTGATAATAGGCATAGAAACGACGGGTTCTAGGCATAGTGAATACATATTTCACTGATATATCTTAGCAAGATTAGGGATGGGTAGTCATACTTGGAGGGAGCGAATCAACGAGCGGGGGGGGGGGTTGAGAGGGGGATACCCCCTCCCACGGCAGCTAGGAACATTTTGAAAATACACATAGAAACGACAGATTCTATAGGAAATACATTTTTCACTGGTATATTTTAGCAAGATTAGGGATTAGGTAGTCATACTTGCGAGGGAGCGAATCAACCGAGCGGGGAAGTGTGTGGGAGGAGGATACCCTCTCCCACGTAGGAACTTTTTGAAGAGTACGCATAGAAACGACGGGTTTCTAGACATGGTAAATACATATTTTGAAGGTTTATATCTAATTAATTTTGTTAGGGATTGTAGTCAGGTTTTCAAAAAGATGTACAGAAATTTTGTGAAAAACTGTAATTGGGTACTTGCGAGGGGGCAAATCAACCGAGAGGGGGAGGGTGTGGGAGAGGGATACCCCCTCCCACGGCAGGAACTTTTTGAAAATACGCATAGAAAAGACGGGTTTCTAGGCATGGTAAATAGTATTTATACGTATTTTAAAGGTACACTTTATCAAGATTATAAGAATTGTACTCAGGTTTTAAAAAGATGTACAGGAAGCAGGCCCATGCGAAAAAATGTAATTGGGTCGACGAGGGAGCGAAGCGACCGAGCCGGGGGGGGGGGGGCTGTTGAAACATACGCATAAAAATACGTGTTTCTGAGCACGGTAAAAACAAATTTTAAAATTTGCACATCTTCTTTCTATCAATATTCAAGTGTTTGTTAGATCACTTCAGTTTATTCATTAATATTTTTAATTGAAAACATTTCTCGTCCGATTTTTTTTTTTTGGGGGGGGGGGAGGGGCTTAAATACGTTTTTCTAAGCATGGTGAAAATTCGTTTTAAAGATAAGGTTATATACTTTCGCAAGATTGGGGATTGTACATTTTTGGCCCTTATTATAATGACACATTCTGCATACTGTCTTCATTGTCTTTAAATCGTATAGTGTGATAGCTTTGGGGTGGGTATGGGAGGGTGTTTCCCCTGTCTGGGTAAAAAAAACAAATGCATTATCACATTTAAAAATCTATATTTTTGGCTCAATTAAGTGACAAATTAATCCGAATATTTCGTAATTTTGGCCAATTTGACAATGTTTGGGGAGGGTCTAGGAGCGGGATTCCCCATCCCAGGGTAAGAAGAAGATGCATTTTTACCTTCAGAAATATTTTAAAAGTATACTATACTTTAGCAAGATTATCATCATATTATTAGATATTTGTTTGGGGCATACATTTTCATTTGTCAGAATATCTGATTAATGCCTAATTATTTTTATATTTAGACTTATGCTGATGTAGATAGTGTTCATGAAGTGGCTTTGCGATAAATTATTAGCATATATTATATTACTGCAATTTTGCGCGCGGAGCGCGCCGAAAATTTTGACCTTTTTTAACTTTTGCCCTCTCCAAAAAATTGGCAAATTGAAAAATTCTTAAAACCTAATGCAAGAATAATTATGTTTAAAAAGTAGCGCAAGGCACTACAAAACCATTAAACGTACACAATATCCAATTTTGCATTGCTAGCCTATACATTGTTTATTTTGCGCGCGGAGCGTGCCGAAAATTTTTGACAGTTTACTACTGTGGCAATGAAAATATTGGGGCATCCATATTGTTTTGTCCCCCTCCCCTCAAAAACCTGACAAATTGAAAAAATTATGTTTAAAATACAACGCAAGCGCTACAAATCCATGAAATCTAAACAATATTCAATTTTGCGGCGCGCTTTGTTCGAGCCTACATTGTAATTTGCGCGCAGAGCGCGCCGAAAATTATGACATTTTATTACCACGCCAATGAAAAAAATTGCAGCGAACATATTGTCCCCCCCCCCAAAAAAAAAAAGGCAAGTGACAAATTGGAAAATATGTTTAACAAACAGTGCGAGGCGCTACAGACTGACACAATGTTCTTTTTTTTTACGACTTTGCGAAAAATTCCTAGTACATGTATTACTGCAAATTTGCGCGCGGAGCGCGCCGAAAATTTTGACTTTTCTTGCTTCTGCCTCTCACCTCTCCCCCCCCCAAAAAAAAATGGCAAATTGAAAAATTCTTACAACGTAATGCAAGAATATGTTTAAAAACTAGCGCAAGACACTACAAAACCATTAAACTATTACGCAATATTAAAGTTTGCGGCGCTTGCGCGAAAAATAGCTATCCTACATTGCAATTTTGCGCGCGGAACGCGCCAAAAATTTTGACATTTTATTACCAGGCCAATGAAAATATTGGGACAATTTGATACGGAAAAATGAACTGTAGTGTGTGAAGAAAAAACAACCAAAGTACTATTAAAATTGTGATAGTTATGCACACATGTATTCGTAAATTTGTGGGGGGACATTTGATATTGTGTCCCCACCTTCAAATTCGTGGGGGGACATGTCCCCTGTCCCCCCCCCGGATTTGCGCCCTGGTGCCGCCCCCCGCGGACAAAATGATAATCATCTTATGAACAAATACTATAAATGGCAACAAAACATATTCCCCATTTTCACGACTGATTGAGTTACGTGTACTACACATTTGACTCTAGCATTTCGTACAAGTTATTATTATGGTGTATCATTAATTCACGCCAAATTTAAAGTCACTTACAAGAAGCTGAAATGGGAAATCCCATCTTTATAAATTGCTTATCCTTGTGGATGAAATTCGTGGGGCCAGTTTTTCTTGAGATTTTAAAAAATTGTTACACAAGTCAGGTTGACTCATATTTTGGTCAACCTTGACCCGGAAATTTGGTTAAAATTGACCCTTTCCGGGTGTGCCCCCAACAGATTCTTTTCCGAGTCAGTCTGACCCGGGATTTTTAAGAGTGTAATTAATAATCTATGAAAAGTTAACTCAGCACAAAATTATTCTTAATTTTTGTTACCTTACTTATAATTTATAATGTGTAAAAAGTGTATTGTATTTTGCTCCATCTTACTGTTACTATATTTGCAACTTTCTTTCTACAGCGCTTAGAAACGATAGTAAAGCGCTTTATAAATGATATTCATTATTATTATTGTTATTATTATTATTATTATTATTATTATTGTTATTGTTATTATTATTATTATTATTATTATTATTGTTATTATTATTATTGTTATTATTATTATTATTATCATTATTATTATTATTATTATTATTATTATTATTATTATTATTATTATTATTATTATTATTATTATTATTATAACCACCATCATCATCATTATTATAATTATATTCATTTCCTCTGTCAGTCACAAGAGTCATTGTAAATGAACATTATATTTTCAATAATTTGAAGATAATAAGTTTAATTAGACAGTAAAGTCGTTATTTGGCAGTCTACGTCTAGCGTTATCCATTTATTCAATTTATAGAGATGTTATATTAATTTCTTAAAGTATATACTGTATATCTAAATTTATATACACATGTCAACCTATCTTTATGTATCCATGTAAGTTTATGAGCATGGTGTCTGTATCTTTGTTTTATATTATTTTGTACTCATTAATGTAACGTGTATTTTATGAGGGTATGAACAACCAAATATATCTGAATTGTAAAGTAAAGATGAACATATAAACTTTCCCTTATTCTGAATAATTCAGGGCCAATTTCAAGAAAGGTGACAGTTGTCTTGTGCATGGTGCCAGTGGAGCCGTAAGTTATAGATTTATTTATTATTTTTTTTGTACGTACAGTCAGTAACAGTTAAACGCTTATTTTATTTCTATTTGTTAATTCCAGAAGTGGGTTTCATGCAATCGTTGAGAAAATGTTTGAAAATAAGCTAAAATTCATTACCTATGATATGATGCAATGACAAACTGTACAGACTACAAGTGGAAACAGTTGTAGCGTTCTACACAGTGTGTCCCCCAAAAATGGTCCAATCGGGAGAAATTTGTTTAAGGTAATTACTTTTCTCACTGAAAGGTATGTGTATTTGGTATCATATTAAAACAGAATAAATTTTCTTTTTGATAAAGTTAATCTCATGTAATTTACTTTTATAAATCAAAAGTTATGATTACTTTTGTGTAGTCAGGCAAAATCACGTTTGTCCCACTTTTGTGTATTGGTCATAATGGCAACTAAATTGGTGGTATTGTTGCTTACAGAAATCATAAAAACTGAATTACAAAAATCAATAATAATACAAATAACTAACGCATTTTGTCTTTCAATTGTTTTTATTATTATCTAGTAAATAAAAATAAATAAATGCAAATAACTGTTACTCAGCATTCGAATGATACTGCACATGTTCATGTCTTCTGTTTACCAAACTGCATTCACACTGACATCGTGATGATCTACACATCTCATTCATTTTAGGCCTTTTGTCAAAGTTATGTACCCCCTTTGTACTACAAATTACAGGATATCAGAAATGTACATCCTGAAAAATCTGTTCGTTCAGCTAAATTGAACGAGAATACCCTACTTATCAAACTCTCAGTGTGTTTCTTTGTTAAACGATATGCAGAACCATGCGTGTTTAGCAGATACAGTATACTGGGACAAACGCGATTTTGCGTCATTGCAGAAATTTCAATATATCTCAGAATTGACACAACCAAATGAAATGAAATAAATTGCACTGGAAAGTATGGTCTTTAAGCTTTATAACAATACCCAATTTGACTACGTTGTATATGATTTTCATATATCAAAAGATAATTTCCAATTGGACCATTTTTGGGGGACACACTGTATAGAGAACCTCTGTGGTTTAACATGATAATATAGAAAACATTCTTGCGCCCTGGTTATCAATTTGATTCATTGCTCCAACTGTGAACCTTTTATTATTGTTGTTTCGTGACTTCTCTCCTTCCCTCTCTCTTTCAGCATGTAAACTTGGACGGAATCATACTGTCGCAATTAATTGTTGAAGTTAATTTTATGTTAATAATGATTTGTTATATCAAACAGGTTGGACTGGCCGGAATACAAGTCGCGCGGGCGTTGGGGGCGTCCCGGATTATCGGAACGGCGGGTACCGATAGGGGGCGCGATCTGGCGAAGGAAATGGGAGCAGATGTCGTTTTTGACTATAAAGCAAAGGATTTCAAGGAACAACTCCAAGTAAGTTTTGAAAAAGTGCAATTCAAACCTTATCAATGTATTTAAACTCTTCACGTAATTAAAAGTCAAAAATACACATTTGTGTCGAACACATGTCGCTGATTCCAGTAAGTAGGTGTTATAAATTTATGAGCTAAGTAACAATTTGGTCGGCTATCACTGCTACTACTTTAACTACAACTACTTCTTCTATTATCATTATTACTACTACTACTACTACTACTACTACTACTACTACTTCATGTATTACTACACTACTACTACTACTACTACTACTACTACTACTACTACTACTACTACTACTACTACTACTACTACTACTACTATAACTACTACTACTACTTCTACTACTACTACTACTACTACTACTACTACTACTACTACTACTACTACTACTACTACTACTACTACTACTACTACTACTACTACTACTACTATAAACTACTACTACTACTACTACTACTACTACTACTACTGTACTACTACTTCTACTTCTCTTCAACTGTTATTAACCTAATACCACTTTTACAACACAGAGAAGAATATTTAACTACTTCTACTACTACTTCTTCTACTACTATACTACTGTACTACTACTTCTTCAAGTTCTCTTACTTCAACTGCTCCTAGCATAATATAAGTTTTACTACACAGAGAAGAAGGAGGAATATTTAACAGAAGACTGAGAACCAAAAAAAGGAAAAATGAAGGAGGAGGAAGAAGAAGGAACAGAAATGGAAAGAGTATGAAAAGCATCAGCATCAGCAGCAGAAGGGGACCTCTGTTTTCATTGTACGTGGTCATGGATCGCAATAGCAGGAGTCAAGAATTTTTGCTGATCTTTGGTCAGAATAGTTAAATTACTACTGATTACTACTTTTGTTTACTTTTTTTCACTAAAACAGAATGAAATAGGCCCCAAAGGTGTCAATGTCATCCTCGAAACAAATGTTGACGTCAACCTCGAGTTGGACTTCGATGTGGCTGCCAGAAGTGGGCGAATTGTGGTACAGTATTTGCATTATTTCTTGCTGGAAAGAACACAGTGGCCCACACTGTGTTTACAGTGTGTTCACAGTGTGTTCACAGTGTGTTCACATAGTCGGCTATGTGAAAACGCCCGAATTTAACAATGTGAAGATGATTTCACAATGTGGTGAGGTTTTTCACAGAGTGTTCACATAGTGATGTTCTGTTTCACACTGTGAATTGATGATTCGCAATGTCAAAACACTCGAATTTATCACTGTGAAGAGATTTCACACTATGTTCACAATGTGTTCACACTGTGTTTCACATTGAGTTTCTTACTGTGGGACACTTTGTTCCTTCCAGCAGGGTTCTTTTACCAAACTAATTCATTACGACTCGATAAGAATAGAAAGAATAGTAAGACAGGTCCGATGATTTGAACGACAGAATTTTGGGATGGAGTTATTCATGGAAAAAAATGAAATGCATAAACTGTTGCATGGTCGTTGCAATATTTAGAATTGGTTAATTATTACCACAACATCAATCTAAGGACGAATCGGAGGTCATAGGGAGCATCGAAATCTTACATCGGTCCACTTTTGTTAATATTAGAATTTTGGAAACACTTAATTCATTTGGCGCTTACAAGCACCGTCCATTCGTGCACACGAGGAATTTCGTCAGAAATATTTCACTGTCTGTCATAAAGCCACAGGCTAATAAATGAGCATCAGTTTTAAAAAAAAATGTGAGCTTCATAATCCTCCCTGCTCTGTCTTTCTAAGGTATAAAAATGAATTCAGCCCTGCAAAAAAAATATATTTCAAAATGATTATTTAGTGCTTTGAAAAAGTGAGAATTTATTAGTACTCAGGTTGACCGGATAATAATAATAATAATAATAATGGGTTCTTATAGTGCGCTATCCACCATGTATCATAGCGCTGACACATTATTATTACCCCGGTCACTGGATACATTAATTCAATCCAGCACCTATAGTGCTCACTCTCCACTCCCTAGGGAGCATTCCAGCCAGTCGCCATTTTACAGGCGCGCACATGCTTATCATTCAACATAAACATTCCCATCCTACCGGGTACCCATTTATACACCTGGGTAGAGAGCAGCGGTGTGGATAAAAATGCCTTGCTGAAGGGCATTCGTGCCGGGCAGTAGCTGGGCTTGAACCCACTACCCTTGGATTGGGAGACGAGCGAACTACCGCTCAGCCACGACACGTCCACACATGGATTCACCATGCCCATTTCCTCCCATAGATTCACTGGGCTATTTTATATGCCTCCACAGTGGAAATTGTTTATTCATGCATATCTTGCCAGTGGCAGCATAACTTTCTAAAACTTTTGTATTCTAGGGTGTTTATTTGTCCATTTATCTAGATATCACAGTTAACCAATGTTTTAAATTGAAGCTCCACAATGCTAGCCTATGTCTTTAACACCATCAAGGCAAACTAACAAATCGCATGTGATACGAAGGCCTGAAACTGATAATCTTGTAATAGTTGAAAAGCAAAATCATCTAATTTTTAAATTAACAACGCATTCTTCCACTTACAAGCTTCCAATGCATATATACACTGAAATCAATAGGTGTAGAATTGAACAACCACCCCACGTGTTGCTTTGTGTAGCTGCAAGATGTGGTGTTCATTTTAACACCTTTGGTTTTAAAGGTCATAATCCTGGTGTTTGACGTCATTATTTTGGTGTTCAGTAAACATCCAGAGTGTTATCTATGTCTGGTCTCTATATTGGGTACAATAAAACATCCTAGTATTTACAGTATACAATGTTTACAGGTTGGGGTGTATAAATCTGCGCTGTATATTTTAGAACTGCCAGGATTTCTAATTTAACACCCATGCCTAATATAAACACCAGATGTAGTGTTAAATTTAGATACTGTGGATATCTTTGTTCATCAAAGGCATTGCCTTCCATCCTAGTGTTTACCGTATGAAGTGTGATTACATGCGTTATACATTTAAAAACTGCCAGGGTGTCAAATGTAACACCCTTGGTCCTTACCGGTATCGATACAAGATCACTCTCTGTATCATTTGTACACCAAAGGTACACCTTCCATACACTGAAAAACAGTGGTGTTAAAATTACACCAGCCGGTGTTGTGAGGGGACCGCACCAAGCATTTCACCCCAGTGTTAAATTCATGGTGTTAGATCAACACCCATTGGTGTTATTAGAGCACATTCCGTTTGTTATATCAACAATATTTGGTGTTATAGTTCAAACTCCATGGTGTATCTGTAACACCTGAGGGTTCGATCCTCTCACAACACCGGCTGGTGTTGATTTTGACACCATAGCTTTTACAGTGTACATCTTGTATCTGTATTGGGCAAAAACCATTAGTGTCAGACTTGACACAACAGTGCAGTGTATGGGACATGTACTGGTGGCTAAACTCTCGTCAAGGTAAGATATGAACTTATCGGCAAGATGAGCAGTAAGTGACTAAATTTAGATAAGTTGTTTAGTTTTGATAGTTCTTCAAATAAATCGTTTCATATTTGGCAAATAGGCTTTCTGTTAAAGTTCCCAAAATCTTCATGACGGGAGTACCCTTCCCTCTCTGTATGTTTAAAGATTGGGTTTATTGATTTTGCACGTCAAAAAACATCTATATGAATGAAATCAGCTGAAATCATATCCAATGTGAAGATTAATATAAATAAATACCTCTCATAGAGACTTGGGGTAAAATATTTGAGTTTTGGTTAAAATCTGGACGGTTTAAACTTCATCCTTTTTCCATTTGCTCAGGAGCAAATTTAAAAAATCCGCGACGTCAAACGCTGCACGTGCCGTTCCAAAATGGTCGATCAGCCGTTAGCCAACGGTCGCGCAGGGGATAGCCGATTGACCAATCAGGGCGCTCCACTCGTCTTGCTACGGTGCACAGTAACCGTGATTCGCATTTTGAGCAAAATTGAAAACTCACAGAAAGAACAACATTCTGGTAACATGTCGTTTTAGTTTTTCCTCCCATAAAACACAAATTCATGACGTATGGATCTCAGACCTTCAACACACCGTTTGTAAGTACTAAACTACCGTTTGGTATTGATAATGAAGGGAAGTAATGGACTTGCAAATCAATAACCCAATCTTTAAAGCAGTATAATATCATTTAGCGATGATTTGGAATTGATACCATAGCTGATACTTGTATCTTTATTTGGCAAGATCTAGATGTTTGATTTAACATTAAGTTTATATGTTTGTTAATGTTTCATTCCTTTAGACTGTATGAGCATTCAGGCTAACTATGATTATTCATGAAATTAGTGTAATTCATGTTCTTATTCTTCTTCTTTACAGGTTGTGGGTAAAAGAGGTCAGACCACGTGTACGCCACAGAAATTACTGACCAAAGAACTCACACTGCGCGGAAGTGCCCTGTACTTTAGCGACACGGTATGCGGACGTTCTTTTACTTCCTTTTGGAATCAAACCATTTATTTTTAGCCTATAGTCATGGTTTATTTAATTTCATAATTTTCACGTAAAATGACAAAAGAGTCGGTTTATTCATGTCACCTGTTTTTTACACTCTTTATATGTTTGCTGGATTGGACACAAAGGTTGTGCTTAATTTACGATTGTGTGTGTTAATGGTCTTCCCAAGTTTAGAGTGAAAATATTTCATAATGATACTATTCATGTCACTTTTTTTCTCTTTGGTGCATTTCTATGAATTTAATCCTAGTATATTGGCACTATTTCCTTATTAGGACCAGTCACCTATTAAAGCCCAAGTTTAGTTTTGGGGATTTTTTTTTAAATTTGAAAGCTTTATACCCAAATGTCATATTACACCAATAACAGATTCTGAATGTCTTTCGCTTTTTATAATTAATTAATGAAAAATCTCGGGGGGGGGGTACCCCCGAGATTTTTCGGTACCCCCAAAATTTTCGACTATATTTTACATTATACCATCCAAAGGGTTAATGAGGTGTTAAGGTTATCTGAGTTACACCTCATCAGAAAGAGCAGG
>JZLH01S0248759.1:34564-52116 GCA_001188425.1 Eucidaris tribuloides
AATTACTACCATGCATTTATATGCATGTAGCATGTAATAATAGCTGGTATATCTACGATGAGAGAGAGATGCAGGGGCTTATAGAAACAACTTTGGCCTTCCATGTCCGAAATGAACAAATTTTAGGAATTAATTAGGAGGAGATATTTCTCTTCTTATTTTTTTTCACAAGCACGCCGAACTGATAATTTATTGTAATAATAACTAACATCTAAAATTATGATTTTGACAAAGTGGCATAACAAGTATTAATCTGAGCTACGTAGCTTAGTTTTATCTTAATGGATTCTCGAAGTAACCAATGGATCAATACAGAGCTGGTTTGTACTCCGAGACATTCCGTGGGATGTTTCAAATAATTCCTTTACGCTTTATGAATACAGAGATAAAGTCCAAGATTTTCATTACTTTTACTAATATCAAGTAATTGGTGATGGTTTGTCAATTATAACAAATATTTCCAAAGGTGATTTAGAGATTTTATCAGCACGCGACGTAGAAGCAAGTAGCGTTTGTAATGAAGACATCGAAAACTTGTTAGTACATGAGCAACAATGACAAGAGGTACCATGTTTGCAATACCAAGGATTGCGCAAGCTCCAACAGCACAGTTTTCATAAAGCTTGTACTAAGATTTCGTGATCGCTGTAAGAATGGCAAATACACATTACACTGTAAATATCATGGGCAGTTTCAATAAATAACTGTGAGATTCTGAAATGTTATGGAAATACAGCTAGCACTACAACACGATTTCACATCCCCAAAATATTACACAACTAAATGCTACACTATGATGGAAATAAATTGGAATTATCTCTACATTTACAACACTACAGAATTGGTGGAAAATACTATAGGCGACAATTCAGCCCAAAATAAAAAAAAAAATGAGCTCACAACAAAAATATTGTGACGAAATGTGCAATATTTCAAAAATGTCAAACAAATGCTTTATTATAGAAGAAGAAAAGTTCACAGCTTCTACAACCTTGTAATATGAATTGTGACAGACGTACATAGGAAAGACCAGCAGATAACTAAAGACAGATTAGGAACATAAAAGAACATTTAGACTCAATAATCCAGTCATTCAGCCATGGCGAACATGTTTTTCGGACTCTGCGACCACTCTGGACGCAACATTGATTAGAATAACGCGCACATAATTGACTTTGAACCAAGGTTTTGGCCTAGAAAAGTTTAAGAGGCCAAATGGATTAAAAACACCAAACCAGCATTGAATAGGGACTCTGGATACACTGTATCTCCGATATATGCTCCAGTGTTTTCTAAACGACAGACACCAACGGCCAGCGAGGAACCACTTCAGTTGGTTTGAAAAGTCCACAGGTGTTGGACGAAAGCTTGCCAGCACAATAATACAAGGTTCGTAGAAGCTTGAACTTTTCTTCTTCCATATGTTACACCCCAGCCGATGAAAGTTTTCTGTATTAACAGATTTATTTGAGAAAAAGTACCACCTAACACCAATCACTGCGTAATTGTTAACTATAACAGACTCATACTCGTATGAAGATTTTGTAACACTCATGCTCGTATGAAGATTTTGTAATACTCATGCTCGTATGAAGATTTTGTAACACTCATGCTCGTATGAAGATTTTGTAATACTCATGCTCGTATGAAGATTTTGTAACACTCATGCTCGTATGAAGATTTTGTAACCACGTTTCTGGGTTATACAAAGTTCATATAATGCACTTGGCTCACCTACGAATGTAAATACAAAATCTGAGATTTTCATGATGTTTACTGATATTGACAAATTAGTGATCGTTTATTATCCATTTTTTTTAATAGAAAAACGCAGATGGGGTGGAATTCAGATGTTGGAATTCCAAAACGTTACAAAAAGTATCATATTTTTAATAGGAATGTGTAAGCGTTTTACTCGATCATAAAGTGTACAAAGATTATACACCAATAACATATCAAATATTAAAGGCCAACTCCAGGCCGAAAGGAAGCTGCCTCCAATAGCGGCATAAAGATCAGTTTGATACACCAGTAAAATCTATATATGGCCCCCAAAAAACCCCGACAAACTTTAATAAATTTATAAACATTCAAATATCTTAGAATCAGTACAAAGCACCCTTCCATTCGCTACGTACACAAAACCTCACCCAATCCATTCACTGCATACACAATACCTCATACCGAAGTAAACCTAAGAAACCAAATCCTTGGCCAAATTAGGCACACTGTATAAACTACGGTGTCAAAAACAACACCAGTCGATGTTGTGAGAGGACCGCACACTCACGGTGTTAAAAATACACCAAGGAGTTTGAATATAACACCAAATATTGTTGATATAACAAACGCAATGTGCTATAACACCAATGCGTGTTGCACTAACACTAATTGGTGTTGAGCTAACACCATGAATTTAACACTGGTGTAAAATGCTTGGTGCGGTCCTCTCACAACACCGACTGGTGAAATTTTAACACCAGCTGTTTTGCGCGGCCAGTCGATGAATCGGTGATCCTATACAGACTTGACAGTTTACCAAAGCACTAGATCTGTTTCGCTTCCTTTTCAAGTCAATCTGGTCAATACCTGTTCGAAAAAAATACATGTAATATGTTAAATAAATTTTCAAATTATTCTCTGCTATGGTAATGTATGTTACAGAAGCCTACATTATGTAAAACTCTTCTACTGTATTTGCATAAGATGAAATTCAAGGCTCATTCTATAATAAGATTAATTCTTCTTGTGCTTGGAATGGGTCAACGTTGTATTGTATTTGTATTGTATTGTATTGTATTGTATTTATTTTCCGTCAATTTAAAAACATATACAAATAACAAATTCAGTATAAATAAAATGTAAAATTACACGGCTGGATGCCCTACTCAGTAGTACTTACAGAGTACCCTGTTTTGCAGAGGGGTCCAGTGATTAAAATAAGGAATATTACACAAACTACGGGTATAAATTTACAACAGTAAGGCGCAAAATAACACAAAAGAGTAAGAAAACAAAACAAAAACAAAACAAAAACAAACAGCAAAACAAAAACAAAAAGCACATTTAACAGCGTACACTAGATCGCGAAAACAATCAAAAGCTCATTATCAATAAAGGCCACCGTACACTACACGATTTTCGGTCGCACGACTGCCGACTTTGGATCTGAAATAAATCAGCGTGTACGAAATGTAAGCCCTTTTTTAATTTCGGATCCAAAGTCGGCAGTCGTGCGACTGAAAATCGTGTAGTGTACGGTGGCCTTAATATTACCATATGGTGGATGTAAATATTAGTTTGTAGACTTAAAAGTCTGTTTGTTCTTATAATAACAGATAACTTGCTAATCTAGATAATTCTTCATTAAGTAATTTATTAAGGATGACTGTCTTTATCTGTAAAAGCCTAACTGAACAAGGTCTGTTATGTATACATAGTTACATAATATATAGCATCATGAACAATGAAGTACAAAAGAAAATAAAAATATTGTTGAGACGAGACCCTTTCTTAACGCAGGTAATTCACATTTCTGATTAAAGTCTATTGATTGTCTCTGTGTGTGTGTGTATGTGTGTGTGTGTGTGTGTGTGTTTTACTTTCTGCGTAAGAGTTTAAAGTGAAGGTTTGGGAAAATTTTGAAACCCTTACCCATAAACCTCGGTCTATGATATACTCATTCAAAGTTGAGAGGCTATGTTCATTATTTGTGAGCATTCTGGCAATTTTTTTTTCTATTCAAATACGATATTTACAGAGTCATGAGCACACACAAAAAATAATCATGGTGGTATGCCAGTCAGAGCTCTTTATAGATGGGAATCGTACACTCACGGGGGGGGGGGGGCGAGGAGGCACTGCCATTAGGTGTAAACCATGCGCGTGTGAAAAAGGGGGGAAATGGTTGCTTTTTCACGGTCGGGCAATGTACGCGCGTACAGTGAAAAGAGTATCAAAATCGCCAAAATCAGGAAAAAGGGTATACTTTTCACAGGAGGTATTTTTTTAAAAGGGTATCTTTTCAGACTTGAATACTTGTTTAGGGTATTTAACAGAAGGTTAACTTTAAAATGGTATCTTTTCAGACTTGTATACTTGTTTAGGGTATTCTGAAATCGAAAGATAATTACTTGTTTAGGGTCCATTTTGAAAGTCCATACACGCGTATGGTGTACATCTCGTAATGTCAGTGCCCCCCCCCCGGGGGGGGGGCACACTGGGTCTGACATTGCACGAAACAAAAATTCGGCAAACATCCACTCCTGTGTACCACACACCTGTAATCTATTTACCCTGATTTTTGTTTGTTTGTATAGAAACAGATTTGCAGTGTTGGAAGGGCCTGCAGTTCTGATAGCCATTCATTTTATCTTATTTTTTCATGACTTTTGTGACTCGGGGGGGGAGGGTAGGTATGGAACCTAAGCAACCCCTTTGCTACGGGCCTGACGTAACTTACATTTAAAAATTTTGATTCCAAAATGGGGTACTTCCACTTTTTATCAGATTTGGCCTTTTTTGTCGAAATCCATAAAATCTTAGTATTTCTTCATGATGTTACACATGAGCGTAGCAAATTGGACATTTGTGACTTCAGGGGTGGGGTGGTGGGTGCGTATGCAGCCTAAGCAACCCCTTGGATACGGGCCTCACTTAATTTACATTTGAAGTGTTTGTTTCTACTTCACATCAAACGTGACCTTTTTGTCAAAATCCATACAATTTAGCATCTCTGTGATGACACAAATGAGCAGTTAAAATACCCACCCAAAAGTTGTTAGAAAATGACTGAGAAAAATGACTTTATTTTCAAAAAGAGAGTTTACCCGTTTTAGTTTATTTTCAAGAGGGGATCAATCCAAAAATAAAAATACAAAATATATATAGGCCTATATTTTAAAAACATGAAGATATCAAAGAGTGTTTTTCCAGGTGTGGGTTCACATTCTCATTGTAGGGTAATTTGTTAGGTCAAGACAGTAAATTTAAAAACACCCCTACTTTTATCAGAATAGGATATATAGGATCTACCTACTTTTGGAAATAACAAATAACTTGTTTCCATTATGGTGCATCCATATTTCATCAAATGTGACCTTGTTGCCCAAACCCACACAATTCAACGAGTCCAAATGTAAAATTGTGTACTATGGCAGAAGAAACCCATGCTGTCAATACACTATGTCTGGAGAAGATGGTGAAAAGCAGATTTCACAGGACATCTCGGAAAACGGATCTTGGTGTGATCTGATTTCTCACATTTAGTACACACACAGCTGAAGTAGCCAAAAAAGCTAACGTCAAACTTGGCATCATTTATGAGATCTTTCTCGGCGTTGAGTGAGTACTGCAATATGGTGTGGGTTCCAAATTTCAAAAAAGATGAGGATCTACTCGAGAAAGTTCAGCAGAGGGCAACAAGAAGATCCCACACCTTCGTCATCTGGAGTATACAGAGCGTTTGAAAATCCTCTACCTACTCTTGCTATTAGAAGGCAACGAGGCGAGCTAATCCAAATCTTCAAAATCATGAAAGGAATCGATCATATTGAAGCACAAAACTCTTTGAGATATTGAAAAAAATAGGACTAGGGACCACAGCTTGAATAACAAGAAACCAAGAAGTAGACTGCAGCTGAGACAAAATGCATTCGCCGTAAGAAGCATCAATAACTGGAATGCTGTGCCAGAAGAAGCAGTCACAGCCACCAGCGTAAATCAGTTTAAGTCCACACTCAAAAGGCATGGAAAGACCATCCTTTGAAGTACAATCCTTACTAGAGACCAAACACCAGTGACGAGGGGCACATAAGCAGCAGTTTTACGTCTCTACACCCAAGTAAAACCCAAGTAAAGTAAGTAAGTATATAAGTTCTATAAGATAAAACAAATGAGAAGTTGAAATTCCCGGCAAAACAGTGATAAAAAGGCGAGAAGAATGACTTTCCTTCCAACACGTGTGGGTCCATTTTTGTGTGTATTTCCAAAAGGGGATCATCTCCCCCCCCCAAAAAAAGAACACAAATCATGAAAAATAAAACTATTTTAAAAATGAAAGCCCACACATATGTCAAAATGTTGTTTTTAGATGTTTAGGTGGTTTTACTTAGAAACATGCATTATGGGTGAATTAGAATAACCCCATTTTTAAGAATGGTTGAAAAGTGGATCTACTCCCTTTGGAAATAAACTTTCATATATTTACACCAGAAATGTCGGAAAATGTCATATCATGTGTCATCACTGGTATCTATGATATATCCTTTGTATTTTTATAGGCCGAAAATGTATAGATCAAGTTAATTAGGTTATATTCTTATGAACCACAAAAAACAGTTAACCTATAACAATTATTGAAGATTCCAACACCAATTCTGCGTGTATTAAAAACACTGTTACACATTGTGGAATCCCATTTAAAAAAGCTTAAACATCTGACCTATACATGATAGTGTTCGAATGGACAAATTAACACCGTAGTAGGATGTGAACTTTAATTTTAATGACGTCACGACAAAACTAAGCTTATAATGTGTTAGTTGATAATTTCAAGTAGGCTTGAGAGTATTAGTGCTAATGAGGATTGAATAAACTAATCCGATTTATTGTTATTATACTTATATTTTTTGGAGATGTGGACTGCAGATAGAGAAAAAAGACGATCTATAAAAGTCAGAGAACACAAATTCTGCTCCACGTTTGGAGATCTCATCCATCTGTCGGCTACAACAGGTAGGTTGATTTCGTTTAGTTTGTATAATCAATGTTTACCGTGCTAAATAACAGATTACTCTAGTCAACAACCGTGTTTTATAACTTTTATAATAAAACCGCCCACATTTTTCAGTCGGTTTGACATAACTTTTATGATAAAACCCCACATTTTTCAGTCGGTTGACCATACTTTAAAACCTTAAGCTTATCTTTCACAGCACTTTATAGTACGGTAGCAGGGAGTAGAGCTACGGGGGCCTGGTGGCTTGGGCACGTACCCCCCCCCCACACACACACACATAAATTTCGTGTGCCCCCCAGGTGCCCCCCACAAAATTATGACCGGGAAATTTTTTTGACAGAGATTTGGAGAAAAAAAAATCGTCAGAACCTCCTCCTTCCCCTCTCCCCCCCCCTCCCCACCTCCCCTCCCCCTACCCCCTCCCCTCCCCCTCCCCCCCCTCCCCCTCCCCTCCCCCTCGCCCTCCCCCCTCCCCCTCCCGCCTCCCCGCACTGAGCGAGTTTTTGGCGACTGGCGTGACTATGGACCTGGGATTGGGAGAAAAAAATAATTTTCGTTACACCCCTACCGCCACCCTTCCCCCCTCCGCCGAGCGAGTTTTCGGCGGCTGGCGTGACCGGAAAAAATTGACCTAGAATTATGGTGCCCCTAACAAAATTTCAAGCCCCCCCCCCCCCCCGTGCCTCCCTGCTGAAAAATCCTAGCTACGCACTGTACGGTAGGAAGTAGACTAGTAGTCAGCTGGAATAAATTTGTGTCGCCGTACTACACACCAATATGTTTTATTCTACTTCATGGAGAAAAATAAATTATACTCGCAATGTCCAATTTTGTTCTGATACCTTCTGTAACTAAGTAAAATGATTGTAAAATAAATCTTCTTTCGTGATTTGCTTGGACGGCAGATTGAAAAACTGTTGTGAGAATCTGAAACTTTTAGTAAGGAATCGCTCGTGGACGAAATGAACATCCAACGACCCAGTGGTGTATCCAGGATTTTTGTCGGGAGGGGGGTCGTGATCATATATTTTTTGACCTTTTTAAACAATAAAATTACAGAAAGATGTGAAAAATGTCAATTCTGGGTGGGTCATGAGTATGATTTCTCGACCTTTTCACAACAAAATAAAAACAAGATGAGACAAGGCCCTCAGAAAAAATGTCTGAAAATGTGGATCTTTTGATTTTTTTTTTTGGGGGGGGGCGGGTGTTCGACCCTCATACACCCATGCGACCCCAACAACAGTTGGACATCGTGCTTAGCTGCGTCTGCCACACAATCCTGTGATGAATTACCCTACTATGACCAACTTGACATCCACGACAGATCAGTTGAATTACGAACTTTGAAAAATTCAACCATCATTTTATTCGGATTCATTGTTCGACTGCTGGCAAAATGTTGTTAGTATTGCATGCTGTGAGCAAAAGGATGCTAACAGTAAAATTCCCCCTTCTTTAAGAAATAAAGCTGACTAATTTGATGGTTGCATTATGATAGCAAATTTTACCCAATGTACCGGCACACTTTAGCAAGTGACAGAAAGATCTTTAAAAAACACAGCCTTGATTTGATCGAAGAGAAGCCAACGGTTTTAAAGTTAAAGTCATCAATTATATAGTCATAATAGAGTCAAATAGCATAATGCTAACGACCTAACGTATACTACTATTACTACTCCTACAATATATTACTACTTCTAACTATCTACTACTACTACTACTCTACTACTACTACACTACTACTACTACTACTACTACTACTACACCACTACTACGCCTAATACTGAGACTACTACTTAATATCATTTCCATTTTCGAAATGTTTTTCTCCGCACCACGCACGTGTACGCGCGTAGTTTCTACTTACGCGCCTGGTCTCTCATTTATTCTTCTTCTTGCTTTTGTTTCCATTTTCTTTCATTTTTTTCTTCATTTTCTCTACTGTCTGCACTATTAGTTACCCCATGTAGATGTTATTTGTTTTTTTGTTTTTTGTTTTTTGGAGGCCTCTATCTACAATCAAGCTCGTCTTATTGATAGGGGCCTCCGGTATTTTCCATCTTTATCTGTATAAGTATTGTATATCAAATGACATTGAATAATGCAAATTTGCTTTATGTAACAATTATTTGTAGATTTATTAATATACTGATGTAATCTAATGATATTGTAATATTTCATTTGTCAAAAATTGTATACGCGGAAGATACCGAAATAATACAATTCAATTCAATTCAATTCATTTCCTTCTTCTCGTTCTTTCTTCGGTTTCTTCATTTTCTTCTTCTTTTTGTTCTTGTTCTTCTTGTTCTTTCTTCTTGTTCTGTTTTTCTTCTTCATTTACTTCTGTTTCTTCTTTGTATTCTTCATTCTCCTTATTGTAATACTTTCATCATCATCATCATCATCATCATCATTCACCTAATCATCGTTTTACTTTTCTGCTTGTTCTTTGCTGGTAGCCAAAATGAAGCTCATCGTGCTGGTGGTGTTGTCAATTGTTGTTTCTGCCTCCGCGGAATGTGTTCACAATGTCCACAATACTGGACTCTGGTCGGTGATATCCTGCTATCGTGTTTTCGGCACGGAGAGATCGTGGGAAGACGCCGAGAGGTCTTGCCACGAACTGTACAACAGCAACGGAGTTCGAGCTAACCTCGCCTCATCACCACATCCTACGAAAACAGTCTTGTTTATCAACTATGGAGCATGCTGCTAAGCAGAAACACAAAGATGTAAGGGTTAAAGATAAGATTGGGTACTTGCAGAACAACTTAATAGACCCAGGTTTGCAAGGATTTAAAGTAGTGGATCTCTTTTGCACGCCTAAAATTCAACATTGTGTAAAAGCACTGGTATATAGGAGAATATCTCATTTAAGAAGCTTTAGAAAAGTGTAGGAGCTAGAAATGCAGTTTTAGTGGAATTATAGTAAACGTTTGACTACTTGGATTTGTTTTTTGGCATACAGTTCCACAAATTTTACAAGTGGTACTAGTCTATTTTTAGACAGTCCATGCAGGTCCCATTTACCTCCATGGTGTAATAAACAAGTACTGTACACGCAGATAACCTTACTTTCTTTCACTGTGTCTGATCATTCCAACACACATCTGGTACATGTATTACTGGTATTACGTAAGTACTGTAATCAGCCTGATGTACCCACGGACCTACTGTAGGTCTATGAAATATAGTGAGATTTGGAACAGTGTGCCTAGAACATACATGACACAACTATTGGTTTCTTGTGCATTTTTTTTAAATCTAGGTGATTTCTGATCTTCGGATTTCACAGGCAAGTACTTTTTAAATATAATAAGAGCATGAACAATGTTTTGCTGTATTATGGAAGGGTTGCAAATGAGATCCCCTACCTTTAAATCAAGTTCGTCCCAAATCACTGGCTCAACCGAAAAACTTCGATAGGAGCGCATATTTAGTTTAGTCGATAAATGTTCACGATAATGGGCTTATGGGCCATGAACTTAGTTTTTTCACTTGATAACCTTAGTTTATTGTAAAAAAAAAAAATTTCTTTTGCGAGTGAAAACGTAGTTTATAGCGAAAAGCTATAGTATACACTTTATGGGACATTTGGCTTGCCATTATTTTCGGGGGATAGACTAACTTTTTCGACGATAAACTCGGTTTATTGCTTTTCTGGGAAATTTGAAGGGACATTTATAGATTGCCATACATTTGGTACCATAAATGCGATAAACGATTGATTTTGCTTTATAACTGAGGCTTATTTTTTTCTTAGTTTTCCCTTGATAAACTTGTTTTTCGCTCCATTAACTTGGTTTATTGCCGAAAAACTTAGTTTATCGCCGCAAAACTTGTTTTGGAGGATATTTTTTTCGCGATACATGTAAACCATCCATTGCGCATACTTTTTGTCCCATAAAGGCAATGAACTAATTGTTTTTCGCGTCTTTTAAACTTTGTTCATCTATAAACTTTGTTTTCAGCTCGATATAAACCAAGTTACTTGTAGTTATCAATAAACTTTTTTTACTTGATAAACCAAGTTGTGTGAGAAACTCTGCTTTTCGGTGAAAAGTTCATCGAAACTTATTGTTAACTTGATAAACCTAGTTTTTAGAGCTTCTACTTTTCGAGTGAAAGTTTTATCGATAAAACTTAATTTTCACTTGATAAACTTTAGTTTATGGCCGGAAAACTTATTGGCCTTTATGGGACATTTGGCTCGGCTTAGGGTCGGCGTTAGGTGCCAGGGGGTCGGACAGCCTCTTAAATTTTCAAAAAGAAAAATCATAGGGTTTTTCTCCGTGAACTTCGGTGAGACTTGGTGTTTTAATGTTTTTGTCCCTATAGGGGTTTCAACCCACCCAAAATTTCACCCTGGAGTCGCCGCCCTGCTATGAAGTAATCTTCATGGTACTCTCTTTTGATTTCACAGGGCTACTGGATTGGACTTCATGACAAGAATTACGAACGTTAATTTGAGTGGACCGACGGAGTACAGTGTCTTACACTTACTGGCACCACGGGAACCCAACGATAGTAACGGCAGCAGGATTGCGTAGAGGTCCGACAGCGATCAGCAGTGGAACGACGAAGATTGCTGGCGACAAAAGTCAGTCGTAGTGTAGAAGTTCCTGCTGCAAACGTGTAGGCTTAAGGTGTTAGGCCAGGGATGCCTACCATTATTGAACAAATACAGTGGGGGCAGCAGAGTGGGACACATTGTGCGTACAGTGTGGACAGAGGGTTAAAGTGTGTTTCTCCCAAATTCACATAGTAACTTTTGTGCGGAACTATGTGAATTGGGACATTATCACATAGTCCCCACGGTGTTTTTCCGTAAAGGAATGGCACCCGGGGATTTGGCGGAGGGGGGTGGGTATTTAGCGGCTGTCACATACATTAATTATGAAAACACAAGACAATTCAGGGTAAGGGTAAGCTAGTGTAATTCAAGAAATTTACGGGCTTTTTTTGTTTTAGACGTCGGTTCCTCGTGTAACACGTTTCAGGCTACAAGTAGCCTTGCGTGTAGATAGGGCAATGATGAGTAATGGTAAACGAGTCCAATTCATGTTAGTTGGAATTAATGCTGATTGCTCGTTAAATGGTAATGACTGTATAAAACGAAATAAATCGGAGCCGGAATAAACAGAAATCGAATCGTCTCAATTATTTCAAATTTGTAATACGTAATTCGCAAGTAAAGTGATAGGAAATTCTAATATGTAGGGCGGATTCCGTCTTATAAAAAATGGCCATTTTTCACAAACATTGTTCAATCTGCTGTCCAAGACAAATGAGGAAAGATTAATTTGTTTTGTGGTAATTAATAATAGTCACTAGTGGGTTAAGGCCTTGTGAAAACATGACACAACAACAAAATTTGTTGTTAATGGTTGAGATTATAGCGTGAAAATGTCGCGCTGTCTACGGGACATCTCGGCGTCCCGGTACGACACGCAACAATTTTCATCTCTTTAATTCACCATAAACAACAAATACACACAACACAAACAACAAACCGCACACACACACACACACACACACACACACACACACACACACCACAGCACGACACACCACACACACACACACACACACAGTCACTTGCACTAACTGCACTAACTTTTAAAGAAAACAAAATGGACAATGCGATTCTATTTAACTATTCGAATTTATCTTATACCATGTGTAAGAAAATTTATTCAGCTTTCAGAAGCCGTCTGCCTTTTGGTTACGGGAACTATAAATCACCCGGACAGCTGCGAACAAAGTGCTCAGCGTCAGCCAAAATTTATCCCACGATTTTTCGACATTGCAACACACTGACCAGGCTAGACATCTTTGCAAAAAAAAATGATCAAATTGTGATTTTTACTTTGATTGAATAACATGTATAGCCTACCAATTCACAAGATAATGCGAAAAAACGTGTCAGAAACAGAGTGCCGCTTTCTGGGAATTATCCGCGCAACACGGAGGCCGCATGAAAACAATTTTCTTACAAAAAATTCACCAGCTAATTGATTTTACATACACGCATGGTTACTGAAGCCGCAGAAGTTTTCATTATGACACACACACACCACACACAAAACCCACCACACACCCCAGCACTAACAATAACGGCTAATCACACATTACAGCATGCACGTGGGCGTGTACTCACACAGACACACACAAACACACCACACACACACACACATCACACTACACACAGACAAACACACCAAACACGACACCACACCCACACACACGGAGCATGAATAAAAAAAAAAAAAAACAAAAAAAAAAAGAAAATTACATTGCTGTCGAAAAACTACGCTGATGCTTTTTCAGCTATTTATTTCATAGCGAATTGTATGAAATACTCACAAATAGCCGTAATGTGTAACTCTGAAAATATGATGCCTTACAGCTTCCCAAGCGTGAAGCTTATAGAAAATGAAAACTTAGTAAGGCTATCAGGTTAAGGGTACGTACAAAATAGTGTTTTTTTTTATTCACGCACTTTTATATGATAGCCAAATAATAAAATCACAAAAATGAGATACTCGTGTATCAAGTTAAGCTAAAACAATACTGTAACGACTGCATACTTCACGGTTATCATTCATCAAATCTTACACTAATGATATAACTAAATGCTGTTCATGTTGGTCGATGGGCTGTATCTGGTGTGTTGTTAATTGAGCGTGATCAATCTCTAGTGTGCGGACCACATAAGAGGTGTGTTGATATTATGAGTGTGTTGTGTAATGGTGTCGTGCGTGGCGTCCTGTGATGTGTTGTGTCTGTGTGTGTATGCGCCGCGGTGTGTGTATGTGTGGTGTGTGTGGTGTGTGGGTGTGTATGTGTGCGTGTGTGTGCAAGTGTGTGTGTATGTTTGTGGTGTGTCTTTGTGTTGTCTTCGTATGTGTTGTGTATGTCGTGTGTCGTCTTTGTGTGCTTTGTATGTGTGTATGTGTGCGTGGGTGTGTGTGTGTGCTGTGTGTGGTGTGTTGTCTGTCTGTGTCGGTATGCTGTTTATAAGGCCAGTTTACATCGATACCCATCAATCCTATCCTCAAGATACTGTTACCATCATTCTTTTGTTTTCTTATTCCAACACATCTATTAATTGGTAACCTCCAGGCTTGTTATGTAACAATTCGCGCAATAAAACGATTAAACACTACGATATCAATTTGGATTCTATAGGTGACTCGCCTTCATATAACATTTTCACACAGAAAAAAATTACACCCAGTTGAAATACACGTTACCAAATGATTTCTCATTATAACGATGATATCGGGAAATAGGAACTGTCGAGAATAATTGGTCGCGAAAAAAAATAATTTTTTACTATAGAGCCTTGTCTTGAAGACGCATTTTGGGCCAATTGTGTCATTCGATTCGGTCGCGTAAAAACGGTGTCCTAAAGTACGTTCCCACTTAGGCCGAGTTGTAGTGAGGCGGAGTTATGGCGAGTTGTGGCGAGTTCCGAAAAATGAGGAGCTCGGCCATTACTCGCGTTAAATCTGCGAAAGCTCTTCATGTAACCGGACAACTTCGCGACGACTGCGGGCCAACGACTCGGCACGGCTCGCCGTATCATCGCACTAACTCTATCTTGAAGTGCGCGGAGCAAGGTGCAAAATTTTTAACGTGTGGCGGTTTAAAAATTTTATCTAACTCGCGACCTCGCGGTATTCGCTATAAGTCGGTGCTAATCTCGTTAATATACCGCTTACTCGTGACAAGCTCGCAATGCACTCTCATTAAACTCGTAATAACTCGCACCTTCAGGTAACATCCGAGTGACATACGAGTTTTCCAAGAGTGGTGTACGAGCAGCACGATTGTGTTGGGCGAGTCATGACTGAGTTACGCACGAGATAAGAACGAGTTCAGACACGAGTACGGCGACTTACCGCGAGTTTCCATGAGCTAAGTACCGACGCGAGCGACAGCGTTGTTGCGTATGAGTTGTATTGAGAAGTGGCAAGCGAGGCCCAGCCCTGATTATGTCAGGCTGACCTATAAAATGTGAGTTTCATTTCTTATTCTGCCAGAATAGTTTATAGCTAGAACGCATTGTATTAACTCATTTTGCTTATTCGTGTGTCATCTTGATTGGGAATTTTATAGGGAAGTTAGTGATTTATTGTCCATGTATGTCGCTATTATGCAATGCACATGACATGAGGCCCTATAGGGCCTATGGCTCATACATACTTAAATTAAAAGTGGCCTGAGGAGATACTGCCAAAAAGTGCTTAGAATTGAATCGTCTTGGGAATGTCAAAGAAAAACATAATTTCACTATAATTTGAACTGAATTAAACAGAGATGAATCTGCTAATTTAAGCACATTGAGTCATCTATTTGGTCTAATTGAAAATTTTTCTGAATTAAAATATTAGTGACACCTGTCTTATAACTGAATATTAACTTTTTTCTGCGCGCTATTCATCCACCAGGTTGTGCAAAAGGATGAAGGTCTCTTTTTTTAATTTATTTATTTCTCTGCAACTTCAAACTTATAAGCAGGCAATCTGAAATATGCAAATTAGCAATTGAGTGAATAAACAATTTTAATTACGGGATTAAGTGTAAACTGAATCTGAAAACTTTATATTAGCGTGGGGGGGACCGACGGAATCTTGAACAAAACATGCTGATTGCAAAGTTTGATAAGATAACCATAAAGATATCAAGTGAATTTGCATTATGAAGCAATTGGGTTAAGAAAAGAAATTAGTGCAGGGGTTGACACGGTGAGAAGAATATGGCTTGACGAGTGAGCAACCCGGGTTAATACAAAAGTACAATAGTAAGAAGCATTCATGATCTACAGTGCATGGAGGTGAATAGGGGGAGATGCTCGCGCAATTTGGCCCAGTTTGATCATATCAGTCCAAGCAGTAATAATTTGAAATATCTTCTTTAATAATGAGAAAATTTCACCTAATCTATCATTATAGCCAGAAGAGGCGGCGAAGAGCTATTATGCATAATATAGATCATGCAAGATTTCGCATAACTGTTCTTGCTTGATTTGTGTATTCAACGTTTGATTTTACAGTTTGTTTTCAAAAGATATAAAATACTCTCTTTGTTTAACACAGATTAGTGTATGTTCATATATCCAGGCGCATGGTGTATGCGGGAGTTTTTTGAGCGAAGTGAACCTTTTCGACTTCGGAACGAACCCGAGACCTTGCGGTCCCAACATTGGTGGGAGAGTGAGAATAGTATATCTATTGCAAGTGAAAAAGAGTTATTATAAAGTCGAGAGACGTAGGTTGTTAACACATATTTAAACATGAGGTATTGTGTTTGAAATTGTAATAATATCTATATTTCTAAACGTTTCAAATTGTAAAATAGAGAAGAGAGGGAGAGAGAGAAGATCATGTTCAAAGAAAAAAAGCGTGTATGACCAATTACCCGTTATGGCTCATTTTATGTTAAAGTAACTGACCTTATACATGTTTTGTTTTTTACAACAATTTTCCGAGTGACAGTTTAGCAAATAAGTGATATACCAGTGCGTCGCGCAGAATAAAACAGAACCCTAAAAACAAGGCTTATGTGCGGAATCAGTGGGAGCGTAAATGATTGTAAAAAATCAGTTCACAATAAACGTTTGACTATGCCTTTCAAGTGATTACATTAAGCAAACTATTCATGCAGGTATCCTCTGAGTACAATGACTTTAAAAATTCAAATGAAAAACCATTTGTTATGGGGGACGCTTTTTGGCTTTGCATCTTGTGCGCACCATAGCCAGGTGATAGCAGTCCACATCTTTCTTTTCAATGTTGCACAGTTGTCAATCAAAAGCGTTGAAATGGTTTCCTTAAATTTTTGAAAGTCATGGTACTCAGAGATGGCATGCATGAATAAGTTTCTTATTATCATTGTGAAAGAGTATAAATCAAAGTTTATTTTGAACTTATTTTACAAGTCATACGCTCCACTGTTCGTACAATAAGCCTTTGTTTCAGGGTTCTGTTTTTTCTTGGGACGACACTGTATAGTAAAATGGACGTATAATACAGAACTAAGCAGGTGCGTGTTAGGAAGAACATTGTTTACTCTCTTATGTAAAATCCTTATGATCCCTTTAGTTATTGTGAGGAAGGTACATGTACATGAAGGTTTGATTGCAAGATAAGATTTTGTCATTTAATATTTCCTAAAATAAAAATAGTTGTTGTTGAGTGAATGGTTGGGAAGATATCTTTTCATTCAAGGAGAACTGGACATACAAGGTTTAATATGACGTGTATAATAATATTAAGGCGCTTGAATAAACAGTTTCAAAGTTACATTAACATTCGTTTTACTGATATTGAAAGAAGTTTGTTTCGGCCATGAGAAATATATAACCATTTCTGAGCTTGAAGGGTTCTAACTTAGTTTATTTATATCTTTATCAGTTTATGTTGAAAAGTGAATACTTAGTATCATCTGCAAAACATGATGGAAAGAGAGAATGGGATGTGAATATAAAATGAATGTATGTGAAATTAAAGAAGTTGAAAGAGGACTTAAGAAAGGAGTCTGCGATGGGACCCCACAGCTGAATAGGCGTAACATGGGGGAATTGTTGTTATTATAGATACTATAACATAAGAAATTATGAGAGATATGTGTCGATTGGAAATAATAATAGGCTCTTAAACCAGATAAGGTGATTCAATCGAATTCGATAATCAATTTAACTTTTATAGTAAAAATGTTGTGGTCAAAGAAACGAAAGCCTGTCCTAAATTCATAAGATATTGGGGCCAGCTCTTAATGTTTCCTTTTTTGATAATCGAGT